>APFE031381595.1:298853-338818 GCA_000404065.3 Pinus taeda | reverse complement strand
CTTGAATATCTGATTTAAGGCCATCCCAAAAGAAATCCTTCTTAACCCTGTGGTAAGTTTTTAAAAACCTGGAGTGCCCTCCTAAGGGAGAAGTGTGCAATTCCATAAGAATCTTTTGTTTTAGCTGGGAATTCTTACAGAGGTATAAGCGATCTTTGTACCATAACGAAACATTTTTCCAGCTAAACGTATCAGACGTACTGGAATCTTGTTGTAGCTTTCGAATAAGTGCCCACAGTTCTTCGTCATTCTTCCATTCATCCCTTGCTTCATTTATCCAATCTGGTTGGATAATAGAAATGGTGCACAACAATGCTTCCACATCCTCATCCTTTCTTGAGAGTGCATCTGCCACCACATTTTGCTTGCCACAACGAACTTGTACAACATGCCACGAGTCACTGTTTCAACCTTTGTCTCCGAAAAATATATACAAGAAACTAAAATCCGTCCTCTTTCTGCACCTTCTTACGAAATTTCAATCCAATGCTTAGATTAAAATTTATGATGATTTTCCCCAGGTCACCTGTTTGGAATGTAATTCAGGAGTCTGCAAAAATACCAACTTCCTCATATCATATCTCCACAAATTTAGTGCAAACAGCTCTGAAATTTGGACCCAAGATTCCCCGTGATGTCTTCTCAAATGGGTTTTGTTTTGAGCTTCTGAAACATCACAGAAAAAAAGTTATAGCGAAAATTCCACGATGACCTGTTTGGAGCAGCGAAACCCTAGAATCCAAAGCTCTGATACCAAATGTTATGAAACCAGCTCAAGAAAAAGATAGAAAAGATAGATCAAACCTTAAAAATTCAGCCTGTCGAGGGGGCAACCTCCTTTACATTCATAATTAACAATGTCTTTGATGATTCAAATGACAAACCTCCTTTCTAATATAGGAGTCTAAGGAGTCCAATATAACCTAGCCGACCTAACAATAATAATATAAAGCCACAAAAATAACAATAGAGGGATTCTATGGGGCACAATAATAAAATTATGGGGGCAATAGAGGCACAACAATATTAATAAGGGGTACAACTACAATAGTAATGGGGTAATCACTAGTATTATAGGGACCCAACAATTTTCTCTAGCTTGGGAGAGAGGGTTGCCACACGTGTGAGATGGATCTTCCATGTGTGGAGTGTTTTCTACCACAACTCCCCTTAATACCAATAAATACTCACTCCAAAGCGCCACACGTGTGAGGGAAGGTGAATCCCTTATTGGGAATTGCATCCCCCTTGGATTTTGTTCCACACATGAGAGGGAAAGAAGCCCCCCTTCATTGGAAGCTCCTCCCAATGCCAAGTGTTATGAACTTTACTTGAGTGCATCGTCAACTTCTCTCAGGTGATTGACAACATTAGTTTGACTCGAGACAAAGAAAAACATGTTTACTTTTTATTTAATTCACTGATTTTTTGTCTTTTTCCTCTCCTTTATTAGTAGAATTGATTTTCCATAAATAAAGAATTAAAATTTTCACCCAAAAGGGGGTACTAAGTTAATATGGGTACTCTAATGAAAAAGGAGTACCTGCATGCCATATGAAACCTTCTAGTACCACTTTTTTATTTGTTGCCTAAAATTTATTTAAAAAAAATTGTTTTGTGAGAAATATTTAATTATTATAAAATATTATCAAAACCTAATGAAATTTTGTAAGGCTCAATATAATGCCTAGCATGGTAATATACATTGACCCTAGACTTAGATAGCACCTTTATGGGCTAGTTATTAAGACACACTCCGGCTTTGGAGAATGTGAGTGAAAAAACTTAATTAATTATTAATCACTAAAAAGAAAAAATTAATTAATTAAGTGAAAAAAAAAACACTCTAAAGCGACTTCCTTAATAACCAAGTCCTAAGGAGCTAATCATTTTACATAAGTTCATAATGCTAGTAATATTTTTTACAACTGCCCCATGGGGTATGGAAATTGCATAAAGAAGGAAGAGAGAAGAAGGGGTCAAAATTGCGCCACGGGACTTCTGGACTTGAAACTTTGGTCGGTGCCTTCTCCAACTTTGATGTTTCTCTTCCTTTATCTGCTAGGTACATCTCGCAAGTAACATTAGGCTCCATATGGGGACTTTCTCATGATCTTTAGGAAAGCATGTGAGAACTCCAAAATCTACAATTTCACAAACATCTCACCACAAGAAATATTAGTAGCACACACACCACATATAAAACGATTAATATCCTACCAACTAAAATAAAATAAAATAAACAGCATGCTCTAATGAAATTGTTGAAATTGAATTGTTGGAATGAAAAGAAAGAAAAGGTTAGGAATACATTACAAAAGGATGCCCCTTGGGAATCATATGTTCCCAATGAAGAATGACTTGAGTAACCGTGCATTTACTAGGAGATTCATTGGCTCACCATCCAATTGCCTCAGATGATAAGAATTTGGACCAACCACATCTCAACCGATATAAGGTTCTTCCCATAAGTTTTCAAACTTCCCATTATTCTCATGCTTCCCTCTTCTTTTGTTCCATTGTAATACCATGTCACATTTCTGAAAATTTCTCGGCCTAGAAGACTTATCAAATGTTATTTTTGTTGGAAATTGTAACTAGGTTCAGTCTTCATTATGACCTATTTGTAAACATGACATTGTATATTTTTTATAAAGAAATAAAAAGAAAGAAAAGAAAATATTATCGTATGTAAAGCATCGGCTTTATTCTCAAGTTTAGGTCAAAATCATGTTCTTTATGCTTATAGGTGTTTCTAGGTCTTTATAGGACAAAGAAGAAATTATGTCATATATTATAATGCCATTTGAACTCAATGTAACAAAGAAAAATATTTATTTTTGTCCAGAAAAACCCATTTATTCCTCCAAGACCAATTCAGCCCCAATAAAGGTGAAGTCGCCCTAAAGGAGGGCTATTTAACCCCTCAAGAAGGCTATTAATAGGAGCTCGACTCATTTGAGACACACATCCAATACAGATTTGATCTACAATAGCGAAGGAAGAGAAAGAGTTAGAAGGACGAAGGAAGGAAGAAGAAATCAAAGTCTCTTGAGTTTATCACTTTTTCTGTCCACCCATGTGAAGCTGCTAGGATTTTTGTGTAGTTTCCAGCTGTAGGAAGCCAAAATTGTAGGCCAAAATTCTGAGGAGAAGTTTTCAAGATGAAATTCTAGAGTGAAGTTGCAGAAAGTAAAAGTCTTGAAGTTTCCTTGGAGAATATCTTATTGGGAGGTTGACTTGGTGCTTGGGAGGATTTTGGGATTTGGTTTTTGGGTCTTGGAAGTCTCTTTGTGAACATATTCTATAAGAAGAGAAGCATTTTTTTGGGTTTTCCCCTTGGAGAGATTTCTCCATGGCTTAGGGCCTATATCTTGTGCACTTTGTCTTGATGCCATCTTCAATGTTTTGGTAATTTCTTGATGAACAAAAACTAATTAAGTAATAAAAGGACAACACATATTATAAGTAATTACCATGTCAAGGAAAATCTCTATAATCTCTAAGTTTCTTGATTTTCCAACATGGTATCAGAGCTAAGGTACAAGAAGGAGACTGAAGATAACATTTTAGTTGTAACTATGGCAATGATTATGAAGAATGGTTTCAAGGTTCTTAGAAATCTCACCACATCTATCAAGGGTTACATCTTAAAAATCATCTCCAAGCTATCAAAATAAGTAATGGATGGAAGTTAATTTTCTGCTTTGTCTGGGATTTTCAAGGAAGAGAATGTATGGATTATCGACAACAGTGCTTCCAGACATGTGATAGGAGAATGCAATCAAATCTAGACTATGTCAAAAGCATCCTCCTCTCATTAATCAAGCTTGGAGACAAGAAGAGTTATCCAATGAAAGGGATTGGATCTACTTCATTAGAGCTTGAATCTGGTGGAAGTATTCACCTCAACAACATTTTATATGTTCCAGGATTGAAGAAAAAATTAATTTATGTTTCTTGTCTAGAGGATAAGGGTGATATAATTGTTTTTTTTATGGAAAGGTTTTAGTTTGGGGTAAGGACTCTAGTATTGATCATGATAGGATAATTGGGATTCGTGAGCAAATATTGTATAGATTTTTTACACCTCTCTCAAGCCATAGTTCACTTAGATATGAACCCTTCCGAACTATGGTGTAGAAGGTATGGACACCTTCATTATAAGATTTTTCCATCTCTAAATAAAATGGTCTATGGCAATCCTGAATTGAAGGTAGAACATGAAATCACCTGTAAGGGTTGTGATCTAGGTAAGAACATAAGGAATTCATTTGCAAGAAGTGACACTAGATCTAACTTGAAGTTTTAGATCTCATACACCTGAAGGTATGTGGTCCTATGGCAGTAAAATATCTTGGTGGGCATCCATCAATATTATGTGACCTTCATTGGTGATTTTTCAAGGAAAAATTGGTTATACCTCCTCAAGAACAAAGATTAGGTGTTCGAAAAGTTTCAAGAATGAAGTGGAGAATCTGAATGAAAGAAATATCAATACTTTAAGGTTTGATAATGGTGGAGAATATACCTCCAAATAACTGATAGCATTCTGCTAGGAAGCAGGGATTAAGAGGGTGATAACTGTTCCTTATAATCCTGAACAATATGGTGTGGGTGATAGGAAAAATAGAAAAATTGAAGAATGTGTCAGAGCCATGCTTCATGATCAAGATCTCCCTCAATTCCTGTGGAGATAAGCATGTGTAATATTTGTACACTTGCATAGAAAAATTCCTCACAATATTCTCAACAACATGACTCTAGAAGAATCATTTACATGAAAGGAGTTGAATTTAGATCATCTTCAAATGTTTGGATGTCCTGTTTATACTTATATACCAAAGAACAAAATGAAGAATTTGGATCCTACCAGTATGAAGGGCATCTTTGTTTGGTATAGTGTTTCATCAAAGGCTTGCAAAATCTATATTAAGGAGGATCTTTGGATTGAAGTAAGTAGGGATGTCATATTTGATGAAAGTATAACTTACAAGAAATCAAAAGATGTTTTGATCAATTCTGGTAAAGAAGGTATAACTATCTTTGAAGATATATTGAGGGAAACTAATGGTCAATAAATGTTAATTTTAGTTAAGAATGGTATGTTCTATGCTTGGAACAATTACTTAAATGTACTTTAAGCATCCCAATGACAATTTCCAAATTAGTTTCCAATAGCAATCACATTAACCATAAATCACATTGATAGTCAATGTAGATAGAACATAAAATAAAATGCAGAGGACAAGACAAGGTAAGAGGACACTATATTTGGCGGAATCCAGGGAAAAATCCCAATGTGGGGAAAATCCTTTGATCAATTATTCTTATTATTATATCAAATGTTCAGCAGAGAGAGAGAGAGAGAGTACAAAAAGAAGGTATTAAGAGGGAGTTAATTGTTCCTTATAATCTTGAACATAATGGTGTGGGTGGCAAGAAAAATAGAACAATTGAAGAATGTATCAGATCCATGCTTCATGATCAGGAATCCCTCAATTCTTGTGGGGAGAAGCATGTGTAATAGTTGTCTACTTGTAGAACAAAAGTCCTCACAATATTCTCAAAAACATGACTTTGGAAGAAGCATTTACAGGAAAGAAGTTGAATGTGGATCATCTTCGAATATTTGGATGTCATGTTTATACTCATATACCAAGAACAAAAGGAAGAAGTTGGATCCTACTAGAATGAAGGGAATTTCTTTTGGGTATAGTGTTTCATCAAAGGCTTACAGAATCTATAGTAAGGAGGACCTTCGGATTGAATTAAGTAGAGATGTCATCTTTGATGAAAGTATAGCATACAAGAAATCAAAAGATGTTCTAATCAATTCTCATGAAGAAGATATACCTATCTTTGACGATATATCAAGGGGAAATGATGGTCAATATATTTTAATTTTACTTAACATTTGTATGTTTTATGCTTAGCACAACTACTTCAATGTACTTTAAGCATCCCAATGACAGTTTCCAAATTAGTTTCCAATAGCAATCACATTAACCATAAATCACATTGACAATAATTGTAGATAGAACATAAAATAAAATGCATAGGACAAGCCAAGGCAAGAGGACGCCAGATTTGGTGGATGCCAGGGAAAAACCCGAATGTGGGGAAAACCTTTTAATCAATTATTCTTATTATTATATAAAATGTTCAGTAGAGAGAGAGTACAAAAAATCAAAATTAACTTGCCAAATCAAAGTCAAAACAACCATGTCAAACCTGTAGTCAACTATAGTCAAACTCAGACCTAACCAAAAAGTCAAAGATCTTCAAGCAGCAGTAAAACTTCTCCTTTGAAGCTTGGTCAAAGGCAGTCAAACTCAGCCTCCAACAACGGTCAAATTCAACCCAAAATAGTCATAAAATCTATGGTCAAACTTGGTCAACCTAAAGTCAGCCCTACAGTCAAATAGGTTTGGGTAAACATAGGTCAATCAGCCCATAATTTCTTGATTTTTGTGCCAATCAATGCATCCTAGTCAAATAGAGTAAAACCCTCCAAAATCACAGTCAAAATTGGTCAAATAGTGCCTAGTCAACGTTGGTCACACTTGGTCAACTCCTGAAATTTTCAGCAATGTACTTTAGTTTGGAATTTGTCCTCCTTGCCACATGTGTGAGAGAAATTGAATGCCCAATAGTTGTACGAACCAATTAGATGAGAGAGAATAATATATGAGTGATGACGATGCCAAATGAGGTGAGAGGTTACTTGTATTTATACAAGTCATTGAGGGTGAAGTGACATGTCTCTTGTGTTGATTAGTGGTTGTCATTGATGTCAACCCAAGCAACACCAGGGGCTACCCAAATCTTGCATGGGCATTTTGGCTTGAAAAATTATTTTATTCAAAGTCAAATGTATTCTTGTTGGATTCTACTTGTTGAGATGTTTCTGTTGATATATGGTATGCCTCCCAGTTCTTCACGGTTTGAGAGTTATTTGCGTTTGAAGTTAGTAACCCCAGTTAGTGGGCTAAAACCCTATGAGGTTGTGGCATGGAACTCATAATTGTTTGTGGTAATTGAATAGTAAATAATTAATAATATTTTTTTTCTCCTAAAATCCCTCCAACGTTCACTTATTGGGGAACCTCTCAACTCAAGACATTCATAAAAATAATGACCCTCATATCCTCCTCTAGTAGGGATTTTGTGGCTTCAAACAGGTCATCGTGGAAGTTTCACTATGAAGTTTTTTTGGAGGAGCTTCCGAAGCTGAAATTAAAACCCAATTGAGCATAAATATTGATTAACCGCGTGACCGCATTTCAGATCTTGCTTCACTATATGTTCAGATATATGATCTGAGGAAGTTAGGGTTTTTGCAGGCTCCTGAATTCCATGTCAAACGGGTGACGTTAGGAAAATTGTCATAACTTCCTCCCTAAGCATTGGATTCAAATTTCATAAATAGTCACAGAAAGAAGAGGGATTTTAATTTGTTTAGTATCTTTTTTAGGCCGAAGGTCACATCAGTGACACGTGGCACTTCGTACAAGTGTGCTCTACTAAACCAGGCTATAATCAGGTCATTGTGGGAGATTGGGCATAACTCTCTCTTAAAGAATCCAACCTTGATAACACCTGTGGGGTTACAAAGAGGACTCAGAGGACTACCACAAGACGAAATTCCATACCCTAGAGATCCTAAATTACATAGATACAACAGATTCAATATCGAGCTCCTAGAAGGAAAGAAAAAACATGCATTCAAGGATCAATGTAGTAAGGACCACACATCAACAATCAAGGATAAGTCTCCTACAGCAAGGTATGTATGATTATTGTTTACAATTGAATTTTGAGTATCATCTCTGACATATGTTTTTGTAGGACAACGTAAGTATATACAAGGTCTCGGTTATATCTCTATGTCTCTACATGTCACAGTTAGTTTTGATACCACATTTCAGATGTCCTATTCTTGATACAACACATTTGATGCTACACCAAGTTTGCTAAATCTATATGATGTTGTAAGTTCATGTTACTTGTCTTGTCACAGTTGATAAAATGGTCCTTTTTGTTGTACTTAGAACTTGGTTCATCACAAGTCTAGGGTCTCTCATTAGTTTCTATTGTATATATCTTTAGGTCAGTTTTGGATATAGTCTTGCATAGAGTCCAAACCTATATCAAGAGTGGGAGTCTTTGTCTACTGCTGCAACAAGTCAACAACAAAAGTGACAAGCACACTTCAGGTACACAATGTAATTTTAATTTGTATTTATTCATTGTTATGCACTTACATGTGTTTTGGAGGCAAAGGTAAGTTGAAGGGTATTTTGTTTTGTTTTGGGATTGGTTTCACTGGGCAAATTTTGCATGTAGGTAGAAGAAGATTCAAGTACAACCTCAAGCCAGAATTCAAGAGTAGAAGTATCAAGTCAAAGGAAGCATTGCAGTGAGACATCCTTTGTAGACATGACAGTCATCTGTATCTTGTGAAGAAGTTTCAAGGCCAAGAGTCATCATTGTAAAGTTGTATAAGAGTCATTTGTGAAAGTGTCATCATTGGAAGAGTCATTATTGTAAAAGAGACAATCTGCCTAGAGTCAAAAAGGCATTATTGGGATGTATAGGAGTCTCTGTTGGGATGATGTGATGGTTGAGTTGTAGGTTATAGTTTGATTAGGTGTTCGGTCAAAATCATTGTAAATCATATTGTATCATGGATCATTGTCCCTAGTACGGAATCCACACTCTTGTCTCATTTCAGTCATTATAGGGTGGCAGGGAGGTGCCAGGTTGGTGTATGAAGTCACCTACAAGTTTGAGCTTGTGAATATTTCAAGGTGGTAGGTTGGTCTAGGATGTTGGGGCATCCATTCAGTTGACTATTGATGAAACTAGGGCATTGGGGTGTCCTTTCCGTGGGAGCTGGAGAAGAATTATTTTCTAGAATTCTAGGAATTTTTTGCTTTCATTTCAGTTGGGGCTGAATATTAAAGAATTTATTGGAAAAGTGTTCAGTGGATTTTGACCCAGAGTGGGTTTTCCACCTAAAATTCTTGTGTCTACTGTGTTCTTTTATTTACTGTTATTACTGCATAAACATTAATAATAATTAAAGATTAACTAATGCTCATAAAATATTTAAAAGTGCTAATTGCTAAGGAATACTGATTTACCCCCCCTCTCAATATTGCCAACAATTCATATCAGAGCTTGGTTCCTTCAGTAACAGCTTAACCGCTAGAAGTCATTTTTCAAAGCATAGAGATGGGAAATTCAAAGAAGCAGGCTACAAGGATTTCAAAGGAAGGTACAAGTACAACAAAATCTAAAGAAAGTGAGTATTGTGTACCAACCCCTGATTTTGATGCAAATAATTACTGGATATGGGAATCCAAGATGGAACTACAATTGTAGGCACATGGAGTATGGGAATCAATTGTTTCTAGAGACACATTTATTGACGAAGCTAAAAGGTAAAATTCAAAGACCATGAATGTAATTTTGAATGTTTTTCCAAATTCTATGAAAACAAAAGTTGGTCAATATTCAACAGCTAAATATCTTTTGGAAAAGCTTCATAATCTCTATTCAACAAAGCAATCAGGTCAAGATGTTATTGAAAATTTAGATCCTTCTGATTATGATGAATAAATGGGAGAAATAAGTAAAACAGAGTTTCAGAATCAAGTGATCAAGGTGATAAAGGAACTCAAAATTCAAAAGGAAAATACAAGACGTTTGGAAGCAGAATTGAAGACAGCAAAACAACTCGTCAAATAAAATGAAGAGACTAAGAAGATGATTAGTAGTCTTAGAAATCAATTGGAAGAAATCAAGAATACAACGACACGAGTCCTCAAGAGAGAAGTCCAACAGAAGCAACAAAAGATGCAAGAAGAAAAAATTGAAAGGAAGGAATCTGATCAAAGATACATATCCATTGTTGACCAAAAGAAAAATGAATTATAAACATATTTAGTAAAAATAAGCAGGCTCGGGATTGAAAATGAGAAGTAGAAGGAACAAATACATGTTTTCAATAGAGAAGTAGAGAAGACCACTCTTCTCAAACTACAGTTTGAGGAGGCAGAAAAATGAAGAAAGATATTGAAAAGATGGTTTCAAGAAGATATTGCTCAAAAGCAAGAAGAACTTGATGCAACCCGTGATGAGATCAACAAAGTCAAGGGATTGCAAAAAGAACACTTACAAGAAAAGGTAGATGAAGAAGCAAAAATCAAGGCAATTAAAGATGGTAAAGCTCTAGTTGATGACGGTACAAGCTCCACATCTTCAAAGGATGATTCTAAGAAGGAAGTTGATCAAAGTGAAAAGCCAAAGAAGAATGTTGCAACTCCAAAGAATAAGACCAAAGAAATTAAGAATAAAGGACCAAAACAAACTACAACACCGCCTCTAAATAAGAATGAAAAATATTCTAGGTATGTTCATTTATTTAATGGTTATTATTTTTCATGTGCTAACTATGGACATATGGCCAAGGATTGTAAAGTTATTGACAGGTACAACTATCAAGGACCATGGAATCCAAATGGACCATTCAAGTATGCATGTTATTTAATGGTTATTCCTTTTCATGTGCTAACTATGGACATATGGCTAGGTATTGTGAAGTTTTTTACAAGTAAAATCTTTATCTACAAAACCCTAGAAGCAAGTTTGCAAGATCATGAGACAAGTTCCACGATGATTTTGTCAGAAGAGAATATGTGCTATATGGACCAAACATTGAATGTTTCAAATGCCATAACTATGGTCATAGTGCTCACGGTTGTAGATATCATATGGAATCACCTATGGACAACATTGAATGCTTCAAGTGTCATAACTATGGGCACATGGCTCAAGATTGCAGGAACAAGAAGGTTTGGAAAAGGAAACAGTACAAGAAGACAAAGTAGATAACAAGGTTTCAGCAGTTATGCTTTCAAGATTTGTAAAAGCAAAAGGTCATTAGGAATTAGCAGTTCCTTCAGATAATGACTCAAGTCAAGATCGCCTGTTAGGTGACTCATTATTTTGAACAATCTGGCTTGTTAACTCCTTAATGTTTGTAGAGGAGAAATCTATGTAGCACTATATGGCACAAGTCTACGATTGACAGGAAGGTAGTTTGAACAAGATGGCAGCTTCATTACAAGTTTAGAGGGAGAAAAAAAATTGAAGGATTACAGGTTACCAGGAACAAGGCAAGATTAGTCTGCAAAGGATATGCATAGGTTGAAGGAATCTATTTTGAAGAAAAAAATTCTCCTGTTTCCAGAATGGAAACTATCAAGATGTTTCTCACTTATTCTTGCTCGAGAAAAATCAAGGTCTATCAAATGGATGTTAAGCCATCTTTTATAAATGGTGAATTGGAGGAAGAATTTTACATTTAAAAACCCAAAGGTTTTCTGCTCTCTAAAAGACTAGGTTTGTAGATTAAATAATGCTCTATATGGTCTCAAGTAAGCTCCTAGGACTTGGTATGGTTGTCTACATCAACAGGGATTCAAGAAAGGAAGTTCTGACAACAATATTTATGTGAAATTGGATCGAGATAACCTAACAATTATCGAATTATATGTGGACGATATAATATTTGGAAGCAGTGATGACAGATTAAGTAAAGACTTTGCCACAAAAATGAAAAGTGAGTTTGAAATGTCTATTATTGGCAAACTGACATACTTTTTTGGGCTTTATATTTCTCAGCAGGATAAAGGAATATTCATATATCAAACCAAGTACATATGCTCAAAAACTCCATATGGAAGATTGCAAGCCATTCCTTACCCCCATGATAACAGGTTGCAAGTTAAGATTAGAATATTCATCAAAGGATGTGGACCAAAGGTTGTATAGATCCATGATTGGTAGTCTCCTATTTGTGAAAGCCTCCCGACCTGATGTGATGCAGGCAATTGGACAAGTAGCATGATTCCAAGCAGCACCAAAATAATCTCATATCATTGTCATCAAAATAATTCATTGATATCTTAAGGGCATAGCAGAATATGGTCTCTGGTATCACAAAGGAAATGATCTGGTCATCCAAGCTTATACAGATGCAGATTGGACAGGAAGTGTTGATGATCGTAAGAGTACTAGTGGAGTAGCATTCTACATAGGTGGTTTCCTTGTCTCATGGTTAAGTAAAAAGCAGCCTTCAATCTTGTTATCCACAGCGGAAACAGAATACATCGCAACAGCAGCTTGTTGTACTCAAGTTCTCTGGATGAAGCAAACCTTGCAAGATATTTAATTTAAGTTTGATGAGCCTATTCCTATCTTTTGCGATAGCACCAGTACCATCGATATCTCCAAAAATCATATGATGCATTCCAAACAAAGCACATTACAATCAAATATCATTTCGTTAGAGAGAAGATCGCTAAAAAGAATATCAAGCTTCAATATGTTGGCACAAAGGAACAAGTTGCTGACATCTTTACCAAACCATTACCTTGTGAAGCATTCGAGTATCTTCGCCAAAAACTTGGGATTCTCCCAAGTTTTCATTAGACTTTTTCTCTTATCTACTCAAGTAGAAAGGGAGAGTGGAGGTGTGTATAGGTCCGTGGGATGGTTGCTTGTCAGGGGGATTTACCCTTTGCCATTGATGACAAAGGGGGAGAGAAGGCAGTAGAATAGGTGTCATGATCATAGGGGGAGTACTTATGTTGCCATCAATGCCAAAGGTGGTGGGGGGGGGGGGGGGGATTGTTGATCAGTTGTTGTCATTGATGTCAACCCAAGCAGAACCAAGGCCTAACCCAATATTGCATGGGAATTTTGACTAGGCTTTACTCTATTTTGAGTCAAAGATATTCTCAATGGATTCTACTCGTCGAGATGTTTCTGTTGATATATGGTACTCCTCCCAGTTCTTCACGGTTTGAGAGTTATTTGCATTTGAAGTTAGTAACCCCAGTTAGTGGGCTAAAACCCTATGAGGTTGTGGCATGGGACTCATAATTGGTTGTGGTCATTGAATAGTAAATAATTAACAATATTTTTTTTTCTCCTAAAATCCCTCCAATGTTCAATTATTGAGGACCCTCTCAACTCAAGACATTCATATAAATAATGACCCTTATATCCTCCTCTAGTAGGGATTTTGTGGCTCCAAACCGGTCATCGTGGCATTTTCACAATACCTATTTTTATATGCTTCAAAATCTGAAATTAAAACCCATTTGAGACTAAATCTTAATGAACCTCGTGACCTAATTTTAGATCTTGGTTCACTATATTTTCGGATATATGATTTGAGGAAATTAGGGATTTTGCAGGCTCCTAAATTCCATGTCAAACAGGGGACATTAGGAAAATTGTCATAACTTTCTCTCTGAGCATTGGATTCCAATTTCGTAAATAGTCGCAGAAATATGATGGACTTTAGTTTGTTGAGTAGAATTTTCAAGGCCAAAGGTCACAACAAGGACACATGGCACTTCGTACAAGTTCACTCTACTGAACCAGTCTATAATCAAGTCATCATGGAAGATTGAACATAACTCTTTTTTGAATAATCCAATCTTGATCAAGCCTGTGGGGTTACAAAGAGGACTCAAACTCGGAGAGCTACCACAGGACGCAATTTCAGACCCTGGAGATCCGAAATTACATAAATACAACATATTCAATATGGAGCTCCTAGAAGCTAAGAAAAAGCATGCATTTAAGGATCACTGCAGTAGGGACCACACATCAACAGTCAAGGGTAAGTCTCCTACAAAAAGGTATGTATGATTAGTGTTTACATTTGAATTTTGAGTATCATCTCTGACGTATGTTTTTGTAGGACAACGTAAGTACATATAGGGTCTCGGTTATATCTCTATGTCTCTATATGTCACAATTAGTTTTGATACAACATTTTGGATGTCCTATTCTTGATGCTACACATTTGATGCTACACCAAGTCTACTAAATCTATATGATGTTGTAAGTTCATGTTACTTGTCTTGTCATAATTGATAGAATGGTCTATGTTGTTGTACTTAGAACTTGTTTCAGCACAAGTCTAGGGTCTCTCATCAATTTCTATTGTATATATCTTTAGGTCAATTTTGCATATAGTCTTGCATAGAGTCCAGGCCTATATCAAGAGTGGGATTTTTTGTCTACTGTTGCAACAAGTCAATAACAAAAGTGACAAGCACACTTCAAGTACGCATTGTAATTTTAATTTGTATTTATTCATTACTATGCACTTGCATCTGCTTTGTAGGTAGAGGTAAGTTGAAGGGTATTTTGTTTTGTTTTGGGATTGGTTTCGCCGGGAAAATTTTGCATGCAGGTAGAAGAAGATTCAAGTACAACTTCAAGCAAGAATTCAAGAGCAGAAGTATCAATTGCAGTGGGACATCCTTTGAAGACATGATAGTCATCCATATATTGTGAAGAAGTTTCAAGGCCAAGAGTCATCATTGTAAAGTTGTAAAAGGGTCATTTGTAAAAGTGTCATCATTGGAAGAGTCATTATTGTAGAAGATTCAATCTTCCTAGAGTCGAAAAGGCATTATTGGGACGTATAGGAGTCTCTGTTGGGATGATGTGATGGTTGGGTTGCAGGTTATAGTGTGATTAGGTGTTCGGCCAAAATCATTGTAAATCTATTGTATCATGGATCATTGTCCCTGGTACGGGAATCCACACTCTTGTCTCAGTCATTATAGGGTGGCATGGAGGTGTGAGGTTGGTGCATGAAGTCGCCTACAGGTTGGATCTTGTGAACACTTCAAGGTGGTAGGTTTGTCTAGGATGTTGGAGCATCCATTCAGTTGACTATTGAAGAAACCAGGGCGTTAGGGCGTCCTTCCAGTGGGAGCTAGATAAGAATGCTTTTCTAGAATTCAAGTTGATTTCATTTCAGTTGGGGCTGAAGATTAAAGAATTTATTAGAAAAGTGTTAAGCGGTTTTTGACCCGGAGGGGGTTTTCCACCTAAAATTCTTATGTCTACTATTTTCTTTTATTTACTGTTATTACTACATAAACATTAACAATAATTCAAGATTAACTAATGTTCTAAAAATATTTAAAAGTTCTAATTGCTAAGGAATATTGATTCACCCCCCTCTTAGTATTTCCAACATCTTGGGCTTTATGAGCCTATATGATGATGTGGTCAACCTAAACAATTTTCACATGTGTGGGCATAAATTCAAGAACACATTTATACTTGTCCAAATTTGATGATCTTTAGGTCGATTTTGGTCCTCTCGAAAAGAGGAATTCAATGAAATCACCATATCCATCAAATGAGTAGTCGAAAGTGGAAGGCCATAGTTTCGAACTTTAACACTCCCTCTCAACTAGGGATAATTCCACCTGCCAATCCATCCATCACCATCGATCATCATGTCATCCCATCGTCATGTACCATCTTTGTATGTTATCTCAACACTCCTTAAAATTGATATAAATGATGAAGAATAATCGATTGAGAGTGAGTCACAAGACCTTACCACTCTCCACTAACAAAAGTCAGTCTAGAGGTAAAACCTCAATCAGACTTGATTCCAAATCAATTTGTGGAACACCATGCATCCTAGCCATAGGGAGTACTGCAGTACACGATGCAAACATCGGTAGTGTTATGGTCCCTATCCACTTTCCCCAATTCATTGTACAAATGAGTGGTACTGCCCATGAGTCTCAGACTACATGGGTAGGATGTATGTTGGTGCACTCGTAGGAGAAGGTGAACCACTCATCCTACTCATATGCCATAGGAGAAGGTGAACCATTGATCCTATGCATATGCCAATCGTAGGGGAAGGTGAACCACTCACCCTACACACATGTCAACCATCATGGGATATCATAGGAGAAGGTGAATTAGACACCCTATACACAGCGTGCTAATAGGGGAAGGTGAACCACTTGCCCTATGGATGCTCATAGCTCCAAGAAGTACCCCAAACCCCCAAGAGCTCCCAAAGCTCAGTGTCCAACTCAAGCAGGACCCTCATGGGAGGGTCTTTCAATGACTCCAAATCTCTCTCAGAAGGCTAATAATTTGACCTTCCCTAAGGGCTTCGTGAGAATGTCTGCGACCTGCTCATCAGTTCTGATGTGTTGGAGCCTTATTGCTCTATGTTGTACCATATCTCAGATAAAGTGGTACCTAATATAAATGTGCTTAGAGCAGTTGTGGAACATGAGATTCTTTGAAAGACGAATCCCACTCTAGCTTTCATAGAAGATCACGGTGGTATCTAGCATGTGCTCAAATAGCTCACTAAAGAGCTCCCTCAACCAAATAGTGTCACAACAGGCCATACTAGCTGCAATGTATTTGGCCTCAGTGGTGCGTAGAGAAACCAATTTTTGCTTCATACCCATCCAAGAAATTCAAGCAGACGCCAATGTGAAGCAACATCCAGAAATTCATTTTCGATCCACCACACTACCAGCCCAGTCAGCGTCAGAATATCCATGTAGCCTCAAATTCCCAGCAGTGTATCCCAGTCCATAGTTGATTGTGCCATGAAGACATCTCAAGAGATTCTTAGCAACAACCCAATGTATGTGATGCAACTCGACCATAAATTGACTCAACGTATTAACAGTGAAGGATATGTTCAGACGGGAGTTTACCAAGAACATCAGGGCTCCCACAAGTTGTCTATATTCAGAGGGGTTTTCCAATTCGGGCCCAACATCACTACCACATAGCTTCTTGAAGTTGAGTTCCATCAAAGTAGACACAAAATTTCAATCCATCATCCCACATCTCTTGAGTAGCTTCACAATGTATTTTCCTTGAGAAAGGAAAATTTCACCTAGATTTTAACAGACCTCCAGGCCTAGGAAATATTGCATCACTCCTAGATCCTTCATCTCAAACTCAGAAGCAAACTCCCTTTTACATTGATAAATGAGAGGGTTTGCAATTGTCAGAAAGAGATCATCTACATAAAGTTTGAAAATTCGGCTAACCCCGAATCCTATTGCAGCAAACAAATTTATTTCTTATATTTGTTAATTTAACTAAACAAATTATTTGTTGTGTGCTACGGAAAATATCGAAACAAATAACATGCAACCTTCACAAAACAAATACTACGGAAGAATTAAAAACACTATAATAAATAGATGCACACACACAATATGACAACGTTATTTTTGGACTATGTCCCCGCAAAAAATCTAAACCAGGAAAATTGGTGCAACAACTGAGGGTTTTGATATTATGCAGTAATGAAAATCTGAGTACAAACTATGGATACTTAAACTAGCAATCCAAACAGAGAAACAACTGGAAATAATAACTAGTGAGAAAAATTTCTCACTCCACACGCAATCTGACACTGACCTTAGCTCAAATTGAGCTACTCCTTGCTCCCTCTGCATAGCCACTACGTTAGCCTATGCAGTTACTACATCCCATATTCTAGGAATTGTGTCTCCTCTCACTGTCTTGTCAGCTGATGTCTCGGAAACTAATACTCTTTTTCTCGAGACCCTTTGCCTAGATTTTGGCTCATAATTTCTCCTTATCCCCAGCAAAACATAAATCTCCCCAAGAGGGCTCTACATTGCCTCTGCATTTTCTCTTTGTGGAAATCACTGCCTCTCTGCAATGTACTCACCGGCACTGGAAATGCTTCCTCTGGCCTCACTATCTCTTCCCCTCTCTAACTACTTCAACCTCACTGAATCACTTCTGGAAACACACGGCTGCTACTCTGGAAATCGATTTCTCAGCAAAATTGAGCTCTACAAGTTTTTTCTCGAAGCCCCATTGACTTTCTTCTTATAACCCTCTGTTGAGACTTCAATGGCCAAGATTATATCTTAATCTATGGCTAGGATTAACTAGAAGTCAATCTGTGTGATTTTCTAGAACGTTAACACCATGACCTAATTAATTCTGATTAATTAGTCATATTTCCTATGTTTAGACTTAGGAAATATTAAAAACTGACTAATAAATCTAATTAAGTCGTCTATATGTGGAATTTCCATAAACGATTTTTGGGTATTGGATTATACATGTATTCTAGCCTCTCCACCAAATATCGTGGCTAGAATAGATCCGATGCTACAAAATCTAACACTCCCTCTTATCAAGGAATGTGTTCTAGTGTTGCAACCCACTAAAACAACACCATGTCTCTTTATCATCTCCTGTCACACTATTGATGTCTCACTATTACTGCCCACAAACCACTGTGCAACTCTGATATGTGCTGAATATTTATTGTTGTTGACTAAATTTCTTCCAACACTGCATCTGCACTGCAACTCCCTCTCCATCTGTTGTTGCTACAACTTCAACATTTGCAACTGAAAAACATCCAAAATACTAAATCAATTGTGATTAGTATGATACATCTGTCACCCGAGTCTCTGACTGCTACTAGTATCTGTGTTGTCGTTATGGCATTTGCACTGCTACTGACTCTACACTGTGCCAACTGCACTATTACCAACTTTGCACTATGCTCCCCAACATCTGGCATGTAACTAGACTCTACATCTCTCACTCTGGCATTTGACTACATCTACTACCACTGATCCATTATGCTACTGAAATATTGTGGGCTCTCGTAGCAAGGTTTTGATTCAAGAGTTGGACCTCCTCAAGAATCTTTCCCATCTGTAGCACTCTGAGGCTACAATACCAAGTCACCCCAATTTACTCCTGGGGGTATGTCAACAAACATGGCAATGTCTTCCTCCGGCCTGGAGGACAGCCTACCAATCTCGGCATGAGCTGTCGCCTGGTCCTACTTCTCTCCTTTTCCTTCTGGAGCTAGGTGTTATAGTGACCAAGCTCGCCACATATGAAGCACTTGACCTTTGACATGTTCTTCTTCTTCTTTCGTTGCAGCCCATGTCCCTAACTGGGACCCTTCAATGCAAGGGCCACATTCTTCTCCTCCCTCACTTGCTTCGACCCGTTGTCACAGCCACTGATGGAGCTCTTCACTAAGTCTCACCTCAACTCCTCCTATTGCAAATCGGCCCACATCTTGTCCCACTTTGTTAAGTTTTCTATGCCCAAAATACTTTGGATGAATACCTACCACTCCTCGGATACACTTTTGAGTACCAATCGTACTAGCTCTGTGGCTTGAGGTGTTGCTCCAACAGGTGATAGTTGATCTTGATCTCCTAAATCCTGGTGAGGTAGGGGTCTATGTGTTCCCCCTTCTGCATCCTGGTGCATCTCATCTTCTCCTCCAAGTACATCTTCCGCTACTTGGAAGTGCCTTGGTATAGTGTGGAAAGTGTATCCCACATATCCTTGGGTGTTCTGTGGCTTGCTATGTGTGATACAATGTCATATCGAACACCATCAAGAATCAACCTCTTTGCCCTCACCATCTCCTTTCAATATTCCTTTCGCTGATATTCATCCGTGGGGATAAATACCACTACATCTATGAATGGCTTCAGGCCATATTCATCTAGAAGGAAGGACATCCTTGCCTTCCAGATGAAATAGTTGGAAGCATCGTCCAACCTGTCCTGATCTCATAGTCCAGCAATGGCCATCTCAGCAAAATAATTCGAAATCCTCCTCTTCTCTTCTGCTTAGTTGTTGCTAGGCTCTACGCACTCCCCACTAGAGTGAGTAAATATTGTCACAATGACTATTGATCTACAATAGAAAATCAAACTTCTGAAGCTAGAAGTCCCCTGAGGAAAATTTCCCTCAGCGCGTGCTCTTTCTTCCTCCTGACATTAATTTTCACTAGAAACTGCTACAAAATATTGTGTCCATCTAGATATCTTCTCTGCAAGGAAAATATTGGTTTCTCCCTCTGCCTATGGTAATCCTCAAACTGGAGAAATCCGATTTCTCTGTCGCTCTCTCAAAGAAATCGATTTTTCCTCAAGAAATTGACCCTACTGGCTAAGAAATTGTGTTTCCTCTGAGGGTTTCAAACTGTTGCTTACACAAAGCTACGAAATTCCTCTTCCCTTCTGCTAATGAGATCTCTAGCTTACAACATGTACTCTTATACCATATAAAAATTCAGCTAATCCTGAATCCTATTGCAGCAACTTATGTTATTTCTTATATTTGTTAATTTAATTAAACAAATTATTTGTTGTGTGCTACGGAAAATACTGAAACAAATACATTGCAACCTTCACAAAACAAATACTACAAAAGATTTAAAAATGTTGGAAGAAATAGATGCACACACACAATATGACACCATTATTTTTGGACTAAGTCCCTGAAAAAACCCAACTCGGGAAAACTAGTGCAGCAGCTAAGGGTTTTGATATTATGCAGTAGTGAAAATTTGAGTACAAACTATAGATGCTTAAACTAGCAATCCAAATAGAGAAACAACTGGAAATAATAACTAGTGAGATAAATTTCTCACTTCACAGGTGATCTGACACTGACCTTAGCTCGAATTGAGTTGCTCCTTGCTCCCTCTACGTAGTCACTAAGTTAGACTATGCAGTTATTATGTCCCACAAACTCGGAACTACGTCTCCTCTCACTATCTCGTCATCTATTGTCTAGGAAACTGATAATCTTTCCTCTAGACCCTCTGCCCATAATTTGGCTCATAATTTATCCTTCTCCCCAGCAAAATGGAAATCTCCCCAAGAGGGCTCTGCGTTGTCTCTCTATGGCAATCACTGCCTCTCTACAATGTACTCGTCGGAACTAGAAAATATTCCTCTAGGCTCACTATCTTTGCCCCTCTCTCACTGCTTCAACCTCACTGGATCACTTTTGGCAACACACAACTACTACTCTAGAAATTGATTTCTCAACAAAATTGAACTCTACAAGTGTTTTCTCCAAGCCCCATCGACTTTCTTCTTATAGCCCTCTGTTGAGATTTCAACGACTAATATTAGATCTTAATATATGGCTAGGATTAACTAGAATTCGATCTGTGTGAGTTTCTAGAACATTCACACCGTGACTTAATTAATTATGATTAGTTAGTTATATTTCCTAAGTTTAGAATTAGGAAATATTAAAAACTGACTAATAAATATAATTAACTTATCTCTAGGTGGAATTTCCATAAACGATTTCTGGGTATTGGAGAATACATGTATTCTAGCCTCTCCACCAAATCTCATAGTTAGAACTCATATGATGCTATAAAATATAATGTGAAGGACAAAAATGAGAGGCATTCCATTTGCAACCTTGAAGTATAGGTTAGGATTAGCATCGTTCCTTGTAAATCCCAACTTCATAAGATAGTTATCAATCCTTTCATACCAAACCCTAGGGGCTTGTTTCAACCCATAGAGGGCTTTTTTCAACCTACATACGTGAGTCCTTCAATCTTGTACTTCAAACCCCTGAGGTTGTTCCAGGTAGACTTCCTCCTTAAGCGAGCCATGCAAGAAAGCAGTCTTAATTTCCATTTGATGTAGGTGCCATACTTGAGTGAAAGCAAGAGCAATAATAGATTGGATAATGGTATATCGACCAACCAGTGCAAATATATCATCATAGTCCACTCCTTCCTTTTGAGAGAAGCCTCGAGCAACGAACCTGACCTATTATTTGTCAACGCTCACATCTACTCCATGTTTGATTTTGTATAGCCATTTTGAGGTGACTACAGACTTGTCCTTCGATCTAGGCACCACATCCTAGACATCATTTTTCATGATAGATTCATACTCCTCATTCATCGCATCCTTCTAGAGTTGGTTCTTTATGGATTCTTCAAACGTACATGGCTCAATTTGAACAATAGTACTCATAGCATCTTCGAGAGTATCTTTGAGCCACAAGGGTCTTTTCCTTGAGGTAGAGGGATCACTAGGAGGTGGATCAATGGGATCCATCGGGCCTTCAACATTGGGCATATGCTCATATGTTGAAGGTTCATCCTATTTTTCTGTAGAATCATCATTATCCTTCCTTGGAATGGAGAGATCTTTGGATTTCACAAGGGTGGTGTCTTCATCAAAGGTGACATCATGGCTTATTTCCATGTCTCTTTGGCCAGGCACATAGATTCTATATGCCTTTGAATTTTCAGTATAGCCCACAAATATACCTTTCTTCCCAGATGCTTCCAACTTGTTTCTTTTCTCTTTAAGCACATGAAAATATACAGGACAACCAAAAATTATAAAATGAAAAACACTAGGTTTCTTACCATAGAATACCTCCTTGGGAGTCTTGAAATCCAGTGCTTCATGTAGGCTCATATTTTGAACATACATGGCAGTGTTGGGCTTCTCCCCATAAGAACTTCGGTAGACCTTGATCATGGAGAATGGCATGGGTGGCTTCCGTAATTGTTCTATTCTTCCTTTGAGCAACTCCACTTTGCTCAAGAGTGTATAGAATGGTTGTCTCCCTCTTATTGTTAGCCTCCCTGCAAAATTCATTGAATTCAATATAATATGAATTCTTTTAGCAGCAAATAATGTCTCCACTTTTTCAAAGCCTGCACAATAGCATAAAAATCTTTATCATAAGATGAATATTTCTTCTTCGCATCATTCCATTTCTCACTGAAATATGCTATCGACCTTTGCTCCTGACTCAGAACTGCGCCAACTGCAACTCCACTAGCATCTGTTTCTACTTGAAAGACTTTCTCAAAATATAGAAAAGCTAAAATTGGCTCCTCTGTGATTTTCTTCTTCAACAAATTAAAGTTTCTGTCTGCTACTTCTATCCACTGAAATCGCTGATTAATCTCCTTGATTGTCTCAAGGATTGGTGCACAAATTTGACTAAAACATTTTATAAACTTTCTATAAAAACTTGCAAGTCCATGGAAGCTTCTTACCTCAAATATGCTTCTGGGAGTAGGCCAGTTCCAAATTGCTTGGACCTTCTCTGGATACATCTTCAAGCATTCTTTAGAAACTACAAATCCCAAGTACACCAGCTCCTCCTTCATGAAACTACACTTGTTCAAATTTATTAGTAGTTTCTCCTTCTGCAGAGTTCTTAGGACCAACTTAAGATGCTCTAAATGCTCCTCTTTACCTTTACTAAAAACCAGAATATGATTAAGATAAACAACAACAAATTTAACGGCATACTCCTTCAAGACTTCATTCATTAACCTCATGAATGTTCTAGGTGCATTAGTGGGTCCAAAAGGCATCACTAACCACTCATACAACCTACTATTTGTCTTGAATGCAGTTTTCCAGTCATCACCTTCTCGAATTCTTATTTGATGATATCCACTCTTCAAATCTATTTTAGTAAAGTATTTTGATCCACTTAGACAGTCCATTAAATCATCCATGCGTGGAAAAGGAAACCTATACCTGATTGTGATCTTGTTTATAGCTCTGGAATCTGTGCACATACGCCATTCTCCTCCTTTCTTTGGACTAAGTATTGTTGATATAGCACATGGACTAAGACTTTCTCTGATTAGCCCCTTATCCATCAGCTCCTGCACTTGCCTTCCAACTTCTGCATTCTCTTGAGGAGTTAGTCTATATGCTGCTTTAACTAGCAAGCTTGCTCCTGGTATTAGGGCAATATGATGACTAATACTCCTAATCGGTGGCAATGCATTCGGCAACTCATCCACAATAATATCAGCAAAATCATCTAACAGTGTTTTAAGTTCTTCAGGCAAATCATTCAAGTTTGTGGAAGTCAAAATTACCTTTAGTCTTCCCACAATAGCGAAATGCAACTTTTCATTCTTCACTACTTCCTGCAATAGCTCTTTTCCTTTTATCAGCATAATACTCCTCCCAGATGCTCCTTTATAGCATCGTCCTTCAATGGAAACAACGTATGTTTGGTTCCATCCTTCTCCAAAGTATAAGTGTTTTTTCTTCCATTGTGAATAGCTTTTCGATCAAATTGACACGGTCTACCTAGCAATACATGGCATACATCCATGGGCATTACATCACATAAAATCACATCTTTATACGTACCGATTTGTATCTCCACCTTGCATTGTTCAGTCACAATGATCTGATGTCCCTTCTATAACCACGACACCTTATAAGGCGTAGGGTGCATGGTCTTTGCTAGCCCAAGCTTGTCCACCATCTCTGTAAAAACTAGATTGTCACTGCTTCCACTGTCAATTATTACTTTGCAACACTTACCTTTTGATTTACAGGTAGTTCTAAACAAATTCTTCCTCTGTGTAGGTTCTCTAGTCTCCTTCTCTACTCTAAGCAAAGTCCTTCTCAATAACAGTGATTCACCTTCTTCAAGGGGTTCTTCCTTTTCCATAAGTCGAGGTGGTTTTGGCTTTGCCTCAGCCACATTCGCACTCCTCTGACTTGCTGATTTGTTATGAGGACAGTCCCATGACATATGTCCCCATTCTCCACATGTATAACATCGAACATCTCTTCTTCGTCCTCTTCCTCTGGGCACAAATCTTCCTCTGCTAGATTCTCCCCTCTGTGGTGGTCTGCTACTTGAGCTCCCTACTTCATGTTGATGATGTGGTCCCCTTGGTCTGGTAGTTCCCCTACCTCTTGCTGAGCCTTTTCCTCTATTCCTTTGATTCTGTTTCCTCAATATCTTCTCTTCGACCTTCAAACTTGCTTGATAGGCATCTTCAACAGTTTTCAAACTTAACAAGCTTATCTCATCTTTTATATCATACCTTAAGCCATTGATATATCTAGCTATCTTTTCCACATCATCCTCTACATGCCCTGCTGTAATACTCAATCTATAAAACTCTCCTATGTATTCTTAAACAGACATTCCTTTTTGCCTTAAATTTTGCAATTGCTTAAAAAAATTCAAATGATAGTCTTTAGGCAAAAACTTGGCTTTCATTTTACTTACCATTTTGTCCCATAGCTTGATCTTGGACTTCCCTTTCTTCGTTCTTGATGTCTGTAACTCGTCCCACCAGAAGGCTACATGATCCCTCAATCTGGTAACTGCAAACTTCACCTTCTTCCTCTCATCGACCTCTTCACAGTCAAAGTATTGGTCTAAGGATCTGACCCAATCCATTAGTTCTTTTGCATTCAGATTCCCATCATACATAGGGATTTCTACCTTAGTTTTTCCTCCCACTTTCCCCAACATCTTAATGATTTTGGCAGTTTCATTGTCTTCGTCTACTACCTCCTCTGCAAGAGATTCTTCTGAAGAACTTTCAGTTCCTTCAGCAAGCGCTCTTCTCTGGGCAGTCTCAATTGACTCCATTCTCGTACATAGACTCTATACCTCTTCCAATAAGATTGCATTTGCCTCAAGTCTTCCTCGACCAATGCCTCTCCTTGGCGGCATCTTTGTTGCAAACAATCCTTTCTTATGTTGTGATACTGAAAATGACGCAGTGGGAAACCAATGGCTTAATTAACCCACAATTGGATCTATAAAACCCAACAATCACCCAGCTTTGCACACTTTTCCACAATATATAAGCCCTTTTCCTATCAGAACTGTAATGCCTTCGAAAAATCTTAAAACAATGCTTTTTCCCTTCGGAAACGAAATACTCTCGGAAAATGCCAAAACAACTCTTTTTCCCTTTTTAGAGTGATTCTATGTGTTATGCCAAAGATCTGGATCTGGCCGATCGAACGACTCAGATTGAATCGCTATATCGGCGATCAGAGTCCCAATGGTCCACAACTATTGGCGCTATCCATCAGTGGAGGTCTGATGCGATATCGCTAATCGCTATTGGCGATAGCAATATACCCGCTTAACGCTTTCCTACTCCACTTCAACATGATGATGCGATGTGTCAGCAATCGCATATCACAAAGGTTTGGGGGCAAGCCTTGACATGGGCCAATCCAACTACACAATGTGATATATGTGTCGAACCCAATAGGATCCAAAACTCTCGTGCATAAAATTTCAAGTCCGCTTCCCCGAATCCGCTAAGTGTTTAGTGTGATTTCTCTGTGTAAATGGCATTCGGCGATACAACAAGTACATACATTGGGGTGATGCTATGTGGGTTCCACGGACCCGATAGCGTTAAAACTTCCACCCATAATAATTTGAAGTCCGAATTCTCAATCTGAATGTGTTTTGCGCCCGATACTTAGTGTATTTTGGGTTTTTTTCTTACCGAACCAAAACAATGGAATGAATTCGCCAACTGATCCTTTAACACAATATTCTTATTATAAAGTATAAAAACACAGAGCCAACGTCAATATCATCTGAATACAGAGAAAAAGCAACCGTTCGAGGCCTCCAAGAGCTGTTTATATAGTTATGCCTCAACGTTGACTTATTCACAATAAACACATTACAGAGTCTCAGCCTTAGGCCTGATTACAGAGTTAACGGCCTATGTTTAAAAAAATACAATCCACTCACTATCTCCCTGCACTCGCTCTACCCATCATCCTCTTTTTATCCATTGATAAACACTCTAACCATATCTAACAACAAAATCTCTATTTTTTAATAGATCTAACAACAAATCTCTAACTCCTAGATCTATGCTAGCAATCTCTATCTCTAATCTAAAATAAGACAGTCTCTAACTTATTACAATAATGAATTATAACTAATTTCTTGAGGGATCCAACCCTCTTAGTAAAAACTGGCTTTTTGCCAATCAGGTCAATGAATTCCAACTTTCTTTAGCCACAACATGTGAACAAACTTTCACATTACTGGCTAAGTCCAGATGTTCTTGCATCATAATGTTGGCCTTCAACTTTCAAATAGATAAGTTTTTCCTTTAGTTTGTTTATTCAATTGGTTAATACCATGCACTTTGCTGGCATATTTTAGTATTTGAATATTTAATGTTGAATATTGTTATAGGTTTACTATTTCTTCATAATGGGAAATCAATTTTTATATGTGCCAATGTAATTCTTGTAAATGGAATTTTATATGATGGTACAACATTTTTACTAAGTATCATTATCTTTGTTTATTTTTGGATGTGAGTGTGCCAGTAAACATCCATAACATTACAGCTTGTGATGAACATATTATGTGAATCGATATTATGGTTATAGGATACCATTAGGGAATAACAAATTGTGGATGGAACATATGCTTTCTTTACTAATGTTATGCATGAAACTAGAGATAATATTTTTCCTCGTCTACTTAATCATACTCATTTACCTTGTAATCATTTTTTATTAAAATAAAAACTCACTTGTTATGCACTAAACTAGAGGTAAAACAAATATAGACCATTTTCAATAAATTTTTTGATTAAAATTAATGTAACAAAATTTTAGATATAAAATATAATTGTGTAAGTGAAAATTCCAAAAGACATAGTTCCTATATACCCCAGGGTTTTGAAAACCAAGCTATCCATGAATATTTTACTTTCTCCAAATGCTTGCTAAGCATTTTAGGTAAAACAAATTGTATGTACAATGCCTCAAATTCTTATTGAGAGTGATCGTGATGATTTTTTTGTTTGCATGTATCTTTTCATCTATGGGATATGAGGATCAACTCTTTAATTAGAAGCTTAACAGTACTTGGAACTAACAAGCAATTTGTGCATACATGATCAAATCAGTGTACACATACATGTTTGTGTTGGTTTAGATTGGATTTCAATTTTGGAGAGAGAGCATATAGTATTTTTTCAAGGGAGCAAGACAATCTTGTAGCTCCAAGGAAAACCTCTTTTACAGTGAAAATTTTGACTAAAAAATATGCCCACAACAGGTCTAGAAACCTAATAGATTTGTAAAATATATATATATACACACACACACACATACATCGGTTGCAATTTTTCATTGTTTAAATTATATTGTTGAATGTAAAAAATAAGTTCAATGTCTTCAAAAAGTACTTGGGAACTTGGATTGTATAGATTACATAGCTTAAACTTGCAATTCCGACACATCTTTGCTTGATTTCAAACAAAATTGACCAAAAAATATTCTTAAAAAATGTCACAATGAGACTACTTAAAATGTTTTAGCCATTAAAAAAAAAAATCAGTTGCTTTATATAATGAATAGAGAGTTTTTTTAATCATATGTAATATATACACATTTAAATATTTTACCTATGGAATATATTTTCCACATTAAAATGAGTTTTATGTTATTAATATTTTTGAATATATTTCAATATTAATTAACCCTCCATATTAAATATTTTTTTTTATTAGTCACATTGAATATTTTATTATTAATTACATAATTTTAAATGTTACATTTTAATTTATATTAATAATTAAATAAAACACATATCTCCTGGAACATTTTTACTTTTAATTACTCCTTTTACAACATTGAAATATTTTATTATGATCAACATTAAAATAACTAATCATTTACACTCATTCCTTATATATATGCATGAAATTGAGATTGAAATAAATTATTCGACATGCATATTTAAAAACATTATTTGAGTCATGTACTAAAATATTTTTAAAAAGTATCTTAAGTCACGTACTGAAATATTTTTAGAAAGTATACGAATTATACAATTTGTTGTACTCAAAAGTATAACATTTTTTGTTATTATTTTTAGTTACTTTATTTCTCTATAAAATTGGTATAAGATTATGATAGTTCATATGGACATTGAAATATTTTATTTATGATTGACAGTAAGAGTATAACATGTATATTCATTTTTTTTATAGCCCACATTTTTTATTTACAGTGAAAATTTTGACTAAAAACATTTGCACACATTAGATTTAATCCCTATGGAAACTTAACCTCTATTATATATATATATACACGATTGTGTAATCTTCCATTGTTTAAATTATATTTTTGAATGAACAAAATGGATTCAATGTCTTCAAAATTTACAGTTAAAAAAATGACTAAAACATTTGTATAGAACATATTTAATCCCTCTAGAAACCTAATAGATTTGTTACTTATATATGTATATGTATATGTACACACACACCACATGTAATTTTTTAATGTCTTTCAAAATGTTAAGTCTCTCTCTTCTTCATGGCTATCATATATATGAATAGGATCTCAATGATTGTTGATGTCTATAGGCACCCAGTAAATAAAAATTGCACTGCATCTATGCATATAAAATCACTCAAAATATCTCCTCCATCTTCATCTTTCAAATGAAATTTATTTGAAGTAAATAGTTTCAAATTTATTATTCATTTTCTTAAATTCTCATTTTAATATAACATTTTTCGTTTCAATCTCGAAAGTTTGGATGACAGTCCTTGCTTTGATAATATATATATTTTAAATATATTTGGTTATTTTGTTTTAATAAGATGCCTTCAGACATCCATTCAATTGTGTTCTAGCTTAATTTTTCAAATAGTCAGCACCTTACTATTCCAAGAATAACAACAACTACTTTATCAATTCCTAGTAGAAATGTAATCGATAAAATTTAAACACTTTTCGTGAAATTTGATTTTTAATAGGGTGTCTTCCAACAAGTATTCTGGTAGAGTTTCTCAAATTGTCAGCAACCTGGTATTCAAATAGTAACACCTACTTTATCATTTCTTCATAGAAACATAATTTACATAAAGTGCACATTGAAGATAAAGGGTAAGTAGCAAAAAAAATGATAGAATTTGGGTTGTATTGATTTTGAAACATAAGGGATTACTTTTTTGGAATAGAGATTTCTAATTATTTCACAGATGTTGACTTAACGATGGGTGGAAGCTAAAAAACAAGAATAAAACATCAATTATTTTAATGGGATTGAAAATTCAAAAAATCTATTATCTAAATAATATTTGAAAATGACAGGTATATATCAAAAAATTAATAATTATATATACCAAATATCTATTAAAACACACACTTGCATGTACCATTGTACTTTTATTCTTGACTTATTAATTTAAATTTCACTACTTTGCAAGCAACCCTGTACCATTATTCTCAATCTTGACTTCTTAATTCAAATTCTACAACTTTGCAAACAACCACCGTATATGATTATGACTAAACAAATGCAAACTTGGAAGATGGCAAGAGCACTATTCAATCTTTAAATATACATGACAATAAGAGATTTGAATTTTTAAATAAAAATGAATTATTCTTTTATGACCATTTGTTCCAAAAAATGAGGGTCATTTTCTCGAAATTAATCTCAATACCATGAAATATAGTGAACAAAATAATAATAATAATAATAACAAAACAAAACAAACAAAACAAACAAACAAACAAAACAAAACAAAATTTTTTTACGCCAAATGGGTGAGGCGATTTGTAAGAATGTACTATGATACAAAATATTCACCCAATAAAAATTTAAAACCCCTTAATTTCGCCCGTAAAATTTTCCATGAGTGGAAGCGGCTATGGCAAGCTCATCGACTTCATCATGTTCTTCTCTAGGACCAATGTGTAAGCCAAATGCATCAAACAATTCTATGGTATCCCATAAAGCATTTATGTACTTCTTAGTCTATCACTCTTGCATGAGAATATACCCTTAACTTGTTTTTTAACAAGATCTGAGTCATTCTTACAGTTAGCAATTTTATTGAGGTCCCGAGCTATTTCCAAACCTAGCAGAAAAGCTTCATATTCAACTACGTTGTTGGTAGCTTCAAACTCTGTGGATAGCAAATTTGAATACATTTCCAAGGGGTGAAGTCAAAATGATATCGGCCCCTTTACCTGCTTTTGAAAAAGCACCACCAAAACTCATGTGCCACATCAGGTCTTTAGACTCTATATCATCCTTAGGCAAATCTATAGGATCATAAATGATAGCATAATTCCCAATGTTGGACTGCATCACAACAGGTTCTTCTAAAGGGTCCTTGGGATGAGATATTTCGTTCAAACCTTCTTCAACCTTGGTATGATCATCACATGGAACAAAAGAATATGGAACCTTAGGAACCTGTTGAGGAAAAACTTTAACCGCTTTTGTGACTGAGTTATTCTGAATTGGTTTTCTAACCATCTAACTGATAGGTGCATTTATTTGTATTTGACTAATCCATTCTCCCAATGTGAATCCAGTATTAGCTTTAAGAAACTTAGAGGTTTATTTTCCTATGTCTTGGATAGGTGGCTCCTCAAGCCACTCTTTATCTTCATTTTCAATATTGCTTAAGTTAAGAGAATCAATACTATGACTATTCCTGGTAATTTCCATCCAATCCATTAGAGGCAGATGGAATTATTTTCCAAACATGTTAATTTGAGGAGCTGGGAGCCTTTGCTCTGTGGGTAGGCTTCTTCTAATCCATGGCCCATTATTGTCCATAGGTTGAATATCCAACATCTAAATCATCCTGGAGTGTAAGTCACTCTTTCGCTTTTCATGCTTAATTTCCATTTCTTTAACCAATCTGGCTAATTCCTTTACTGTTTTTGACTACTCTTTGACTTTAACAGGACCTCTCTGACACTAGTAGAAAATGAGAAATTAGTGACTAGGTGACTAAAAGAGTTAGTCACCACAGCTTTTCCAAGTGAAATACTACCAAAATTGAGCAATCTTAAGTGACTGAACTAAAAACGACTAACATAAATCACTAATATAGTTGCGCGTTAAAATATGTGACTACCTAATAAGTAATACAACTAAAAATGGCTAACATGAATGACTAATTTAGTTTAAGAACAAAAATACAACTACCTAACAAATACTACAATAATATGAATCAATTTTTTATGTTAATGATCTTAATTGTGTCAAGAAATATAAAATTACACGTGATAGGAGATTGAAAGGTTGTTAAAGATTTGTTGAAAGGTTATCCTTCCTTAAACACTTTTTTTTTTTGTAAGCTGGGTAGGTCCTTTTCTATTAACATAAAAGAATATTTACAGCATCATCAGGGTGGTCTCACCCCGCCCCGAAGGGAAACCGGGTATCTTGACCACCCAAAGTTTATCACATCAAAACAAAAATAGAAAGTATCCAGCTGTTCATACCATACTTCATGTCCTATTTCTATTTCTATTTCCATATTATTGCCTATATACTGCTTCCTATATATAAAACAGCAGAGGAGTTTATGCCTACTGAAAATCAAAAAACAAGACAAATCCCAAAACAGCAAAAACATGCCTTTGATCACTGCTTTTCAGGCTCAGCTTGCTGAACTTTTTCCTTCTTCACTAGCACTCCACTTGCCACGAGCTGATGCTGCAAATCCTCCAGTCTTTTTTCTTGCAGAAGCATGGTGATGACTATGTCCTTCAATTCTTTTTTCACATTAGGGAGACTCTGAACCATCTCAGCCATCTCCATGGCTACCTGTTCTAATGCTTTTGCCATAATCCTTTTCATGACCCAATACAAATGAAGGGACTGTTTGTAGAGGGTCATTCTTCCTCTGGTATGGCCAGGATCAGGCATAGTAGCAATCCAATCTTCCATCTCTTCTTCAGATTGAGCCTGGATGGCTTCTTCTTCCCAATGCTCCATAATTCTCCTGATCTTGGGGTTAGAATTCTCCCTGTACTCTTACTCAGCAATTCTGATTCTGTCTCCAATAGTTTGTCTTGTCCGCCGGTTACCATCTCCCGCAGCAGGCTCAGCTTCTGCCTCCAGGGGTGGGCTGCATTGACGCCCCCTCCGTCCTCTTCTCTCCGCCAAGTCCTTTCTCCGGCGCCCACCTCGGCCCCTTCGGCCTCTTCCTCCTTTGCCTCTGCCGCGTGGTCCTTCCCTGCCCCTACCTGCGAAATGACCTGTGCCTTCGTCTGCGTCCTCACTATCCTCATCTGGTAACCTTTTCCATCGATTTTTCTATGCCTCCTCTTCCTGGTTTCCCTTCTGCTCCTCGCTATCCTCTTCTGATATCTCTAAAACCTGAATATTCGTATTCCCTTCGGCCTCCACTTTTCGCTTGCCCTTCATATTTGCTGCGAGCTTGCACTGGTCTTCAGGCCCCCCGCTGCGCATCCATCTTCTCACGCTCCCACTGCCTTCCGCCTCCATTATCCTCCTTCTTCTGCAGTTTACTCTTCCCTCCTTCCTTACGATAACTTTCAGACTACACCGACGCTCAGGGTATCTGCATGCAGGTTTCTTGCGCTCCTCACAGCATATAACCCGTCGCCTTCCTTCGTTCTTTAAACGCATCTGCTCATCGGTATCATTACCGAAGTTATGTTTGCAGATAATCCCGAGGCCCGTAGCATAATGGATCGATCCTCCCGCCGTCCTTCCGTCCCGTCCAGTGCTCAGAACACCTGCGCCACTGAGCCGAGGACCTGCACCCTTCCTCTGCCAGCCGCTCCACTTACCTATTGCATTTATGCCTTGATCACCCTCGACTGTGACTATGTTCGTGCGCCGCCAAAACATCATTGTACTCCTCGCCAGCTCATCCAGCCCGATCGGGCGTTCAGTTTCCTTCTGTAGAAAGCTTTGTTGCTTCCTCATGATCATGGTTTAAAATATTTTTGAGACCATCCCAGCTGTGATCCCTCTCCAGTGATGACCAACTTCTATCCAGTTTACTGTCTGCTTCCTTGCTACCCCAATTTGCAAGGAAATCCGCCGCCTTGTTCCCATCTCGTCGGACATGCTTGATGGTTTTATAATCAATCTTGTTTAGCATTTCCTCAATGTCTTTAATGATGGCTGTTGTCCTCCAACTTTTAGCGACTTTATCCCACCTCTGCCCATCCTTGAGTTTTCGCAACATCTCAATCGTGATTTGCGAATCCCCTTCAATTTCCAGGTTCAGGTATCTATTTCGAACAGCTATCCTCAAGCCTTCTTGAACAGCCCAAAGTTCAGCTTCATTGTTCGTCATCTCTCCTACCCATTCAGCAAAAACCCATCTGGTTTTTCCTTCTCCATCCCGAAAGATACCACCAAGACCTGCCGGACCTGGGTTACCCTTTGAAGCTCCATCGAAGTTTAGTTTAATGGAGTGAATCCTGGGGTAGCTAAAACGATTTGGACTTTGGACCTGCGGGTTGCTTTGTCTCTCTTTGCTTGGATAGATCAAATTGAATTCTAGCTTTAGCAGTGAGGCTATTCTCCCTTCCTGATGGTCCATCTTCCAATCTTCCTCATCCCATCTGTCTGAAAGCACAGTTTCCCTGATTGCTTTACTTATCTCTTCCCAAACCTTTTCTGGCCTACTGTTTTGCCCCCTGAAAATTCTTTTATTGTGTTCCTTCCATATGAACCAGATTACAAAGCCAACTGCTAGGCTCCATATTCTTCTGACCACTTTATTTTGGAATTGCCCTATTCCCCATTGTCCTATGGTCAATCGAATGTTTGTCTGGTCTCTCATTGTTCTACCAAATAGACCTCTGATCTTTTCCCAGATGTTTTCTGCGAAAGGACACTTATTTAGAAGATGTTCTTGATTCTCTGCTTCTCTGTTACATAGGCTGCATCTTGACGGGCCTTGAAAACCCCTCTTTATGATTTTATCCCGTGTTAAAATCTTTCCTTTTCTAACCAACCAGGCAAAGATTGTGACTTTTGGCCACCATTTTCCTTCCCATATCTTCTTCCAATCTTGATGTTCTTCATCTTGATTTTGCCTTGTAGTCAGGAAGTAGGCTTCCTTTACTGTGAAAGACCCTCTCATTGTTTTGCCCCATCTTAGGATGTCCTCGCCAGTCCTATTTCGAATTTTCCTAAGATCCATTTCTCTAAGGTAGCCTTCCTCTATCTCCCTATTTATGTTGTCAGTCCATTCTCCTAGTTTTTTCCACTTTCTCCATATTTCTCTGCTCTCTTCTTCCACCCAGTAGTCCTTTACATTATCCATCCCTAGCCTCTGAGCTCTCTGTTGAAGGTCTTGAAGGGTTTGTATTTCATTCATCTTTCTTTTTTGCTGCCAACCATCTTCCCAGAATTTAGCTTTCTCTCCCCCCTGAATCTCCCAGAAAGCATACTGCTTAATCAATTCTCTGTTCTGGCTTGCCAAGTTCCAAATTGATGATCCTTTTGGGGTGTTTTGGATTCTCAGTTTTTCCTCTGTTTGTTCCGGCATATTGTATTTGTATTCCCAAATCTTCTTCCATACATTTGTCCCTCCTTGCAGCCACCTCCACCATAATTTAGCCCCTAGAACCTTATTCAGAGTTTCAGGGTCCCTCACCCCCAAACCTCCTTCTTCCTTCCTTTGGATCAGATTTGCCCAAGAAATGAGGGCCCATTTTCTCTGTTGAGTTGGACCTCTCCATATAAACTTTCTGAAAATCTCCCTTAGTTTTGCACAAACGCCTTTCGATGCTGCTCTTATAGACAGGGCATACACTGGAATTGATTGGAGAACAGCCTTTAGAAGGACTATGCGGCTGGCGATGTTCAGAGATCGGAACGACCAGTTTGATAACCTTCTTTTTATTTTGTCAATAACCTCCTGCCAATTCTTCATTCATGTTGGGTGGATGTCCAGTTGATTACCTAGATACTTAGTAGGAAGTTCTCCTTGTTTGAATCCCAAGGTTCTTGTGAGGTGAGCCTTTATTGCCTCCGGGGTATTAAAAATGAAAGTACACGATTTATCCTTATTGATCTCCATGCCAGACGCTTCCGAAAAAATCTCCAAAACTTCCTTGATTATTCTGACTTCCCTGAGGCTGACTTCTCCGAAAAGCATTATATCATCAACAAATTGTTGATGTGTGATGGTTAAATTGTTTCCCCAAAGCTTTAAACCTCTGAGCTTATTTCTCCTAGATTCTCCTTTTATGATTCGCCCGAGACCATCTGCTGCTAAAATAAAGAGAAAGGGTGATAATGGATCACCTTGCCTTATCCCCCTAGAAGCGTTAAAGGGTTTTGAAGGATTACCGTTGACCAATATTGAGAAAATGGGGGTGGAGACCATACTGAATATCCATTCAATCCAGCGCTTTTCAAAACCGTATGCTTCCAACACTGCACAGAGGTATCTCCAGTTCAGGCGATCATACGCCTTTGAGAGATCCAACTTAATCATCATTCCTTTCCTCTTATGTTGGTTGAGGGAGTGAATCATCTCTTGGGCCACCACTAAACCATCTAGAATTTGCCTTCCTTCAACAAAACCCGTTTGTTCAGGGGAGATGATGCTTGGGAGGAGCGGTTTCAATCTTTTTGCCACCAGAGTTGCAATTATTTTATAAATAACGTTGCACAGAGCAATGGGACGGAAACCTTGAGCTTCCTCAGAGTTATTAGTTTTAGGAATTAAAGTTATAAAGGTGGCATTCATACCTGACCACATTTTGTTCTTTACCCGAGATTCTTCGACCACTTCCAGGATGTCCTGTCCTAGAAACTGCCAGCCAGCTTGATAAAATTCAGCTGTGAAGCCATCCGGTCCTGGTGCTTTTCCTTTTTTCATGTTCATAATTACCTCTTCGACTTCTGCTAGTGTTGTTGTTCGCATGAGTCCTTTGTTCTGCTCCTCTGTGATCATTTTTGGGATTTCCTTACATATTTGATTGATTGCTTCCCTCTGTCATCCTGGGATTCAGTGAGGATCCCCTTATTATATTCATTTAGGACTTGCTCTATTCCATCTTGTTCTATTACTTTCTCTCCTGCTTCATTTTTAATTGAGAAGATCCGGTTTCGTTGCCTGTGTTGAATCATTGCTTGATGAAAGAATTTAGTATTCCTCTCTCCTTCCCGTAGCCAATTTATTTTGGACTTCTCTGTCCATAGGATCTCCTCCTGTTTTCTCCTTTCCTCCAACTGGCTTATTAAACTGCTCTCCTCCTTACACCTTTCTTCATCTCTTCCCTCCAGGATAATTTGCTGCTGTACCTCCTCCATTGCCTTTTCAAATTTTTGTTTTTCCTCAAAGATATTCCCAAAGTCCTCCTTGTTCCATTTTCTAATTTTGTGTTTCATTTCCTTAAGCCTTAATTGGAAAGATGGCATTTTGCATTGTCCTCTGACTTGACTTTGGATCCACCATTCTTCTAATTTATTAAGAAAATCCGGGTTTCTGAGCCAGAAGGACTCAAAATGGAAAGGTTTCTTGTTGTTGATTTTTTTAATGTCAATTTCCAAACAAATCAGCCAGTGATCAGATCCTAAAACTGGGAGAATTTTGGCCTCTATGAAAACATCTTTATTCAGAACTTGCTCAGATAGGAGGAATCTATCCAGCTTTGAAGCAATCTGATTCCTGCCACCCCGCCTATTATTCCAGGTGAACACCCCATTTGTTGTTGGGGTGTCTACTAGTCTTAGATTTGTTATGAGTTCATTGAAGTCGTCCATACTTGGGTCCTGTCTCCTGATGCCTCCTCGTTTCTCTCCTAGATCCCTGATCAAATTGAAATCACCGCCTATTATCCATAAATCGTCTGGGATTAGTTTTCTTACTGCCTGAATATTCCTCATAAATTTTTTTCGGTCCCTGGGAAGATGAGGGCCATACACTCCGGAGATGAGTATTCTTTCCTTCGTTCCTACTATCCTGCACACTCCAGAAAGGATTCTGGGTAGGCTGATCCAATTCTCAAAAATGACCTCCTCTGAATTCCATAATATCGCTAAGCCACCAGCTAACCCCTCCGCGTCCTGGGCCATAACTTCAAATTTTGATTTAGATTTATCCAAAATTTCCTATATCTGCTGTTGATTCATTTTAGTTTCTTGAATCATCATTATACTCGGTTTATCTTTCTTCAACCTCTCCTTCAGGTACCTCTGCTTTCCTTTACTGTTAAGTCCCCTTATATTCCAGCTTGTGATGATCATTTACAACTTTTTGGGAGGGGGGTGAAATACCTCAGACAGAGGTATTACCTTTCCGGAATTAACAAGAGTTTCCCCTACTATTTGGATCGTCTCATTCATGGGTTTCCTCCCTCTTTTCCTTCCTCCTTTGCCATGTCCGTCCAATCCTACTGTCTGAGACCCTAACGCTTCTGAATGTTCCGGTCCGGTCTCCGCCATTCCCCCTTTCTTCTCTTTAAATTTTTGGTAGGCCTCCTTATATTGTTGTTTTTTAATTTCAGGGATGAATCTCTCATCTAAATGTCGCCATTCTTGCAAGAGTTTTTTCATTATCCGTTCTTCTTCAGTCCCTATCTCTTTCTGTTTGTCTGACCCTTGTTTAGGTTGCTCTTCTGGTTTATCCCGGTGCTCTCCCATTTCAACTTCAGTTTCTTTTGTTTGGCTGTTGGATTTGCCTAGGGTATCCGTTATGATTTCCATCGGGACAGTCTCCACGACCGGTTCTTCCTATTTACCTTCTTCAGTCTCCTCTTCCTCGTCTTGGAGGGCTTGGAATTTATTTTGATTTTCCACGGGGATGTTTTTTCCTTTTGTTTGCTCTTTTTGTCCCTCTGTCTGTGTCTTCTATCTCCTGTGGACTTCCTTAAACCCCCTCTCTTCTGTTTCAGTTGCCGCTGTTTTCCTTTGCTCTTCTTCTATTATTCTCTTAAGCTCTCCTTCCCTATTCTGAGGGCATTCTCTATACAGGTGGCCATATTCGTGGCACTTCCGACACCGAAAGGGAATGTGCTCGTAATCTAAAGGTTGCTGCCAAATTTCATCGTGGTATTCGACTTCCACAAATTCAGGCAAAGGTTCTGCTATATTCATATATATGCAGATCCTTGCGTAAGAGGTAAATTTTCTCCTTTTGGTTGATTCTGCAACTTTGACAAAAGCCCCTATTGAGTTACCGATTCCTTCGAGAATCTCAGGGTTCCAAAACTCAGAAGGTAATCCGAACAAACGAACCCATACAGGAGCAGCAAGCAGTTTTTCTGCATCCGGGTTGTACCTTTCCTCCCAATGCCTCATGAATAACCCTGCATTATTCATAAAATATGGTCCCTCTTCGAAGATTCTTTCCTTATCCTCTAGATTCATGAAAATGACAGTAAAGAAACCCTTTGCTCCCAGTTTCAGATCTATATGCCCTTTGGGTTTCCATCTTAATTGAATCCTTTTACTAAATCCCTCTCAGAGGGCCAAAAACCTATAAACTTACAGATTAAAGCATGGTCTTTCATGTAGCTTCGATAATCTTCCAGTTTGTTGTTTGGGATCACATACCTTGGTCGTTTCTGGGCCCTTGGAAGACATCTTCCCCCCATTTTTTCTTGCCATCGATTGCCCAGTACCGGAATATCTTTAGCGTTGTCCGTCTGTGGATTTGTTCTGCTGCCCCCACTGGATTCCCCTGCCACTACGTTTTTAAAGGAGGGGATCTCTCCCCTCCCCGTGGTACCTTCCATGGGGACCTTCAGGATAACTCGTTCAATCTAATCTTCGCTGACTTGTTTCCCTCTGCGCAGAAACTCACCAATCCGTATGAGGTTTCCTGCTCGATCCCTGACCTTCGCTGATCCGGATCGCTTCTCTGTAGCGCCGACACCCTGCAAACCCTAACGTTCCTTGTCAGAGCGACTCGTCATTTCCTACGGATCCTTAACTCATCCCAACACCATGTGACATTGTATGAGTTCATCCTTCCTTAAACACTTATTCATCCTCACATAGTGTATATATGAGCCAACTTTGCATTATTTATCTCTAATAATTTGTAATTTTAAAAATATATTCTTTAATATATATTATATATATTATATATATAGTGTTTCTTAAAATCTATTCATTGAGTCTAATTGGATCTAGTTCCAATTTGAAATTAATTTGTAGAGAAGTTTTAATTTTTATGACTATAATATCAAACAAAAACTATTTTAATTTCATATTAACCGACATAGATCCATCTTAACCCTGGATCTATCAAGTATTGAGTGGGATCCAATCTCTCGAGGTACAAACTTTTTTTTTAGTGCAAAACTTGAGGAAATGTTTGCACCTCAAGAGATTGGATCCTTCTCGACACTTGATAGTTATAAGGTTAATATGGATCTAGGTTGGTTATATAATACTGTTGTATAGGTAAATCCCCTCTACGGATAGAGGCGATCCCTACTAGCCCAACAGGGGTCTAGCAACAATCGAACAATGCTACACCGCAGGTTCCTAGCTGTAATTAACAAGTGGGCGAGAATAACCTACTTGGACTCCAACGCTTGTTTGTCGAAGAGATACTCTTCTCGCTCCTTTGCTCCAGCCGATCACAATTCCCCGCTATCCTCGCGGATGAACACCTGCACAAGCAAAAGAGAGCAAACAAAAGCGTAAAATCTACTAACAACAACTATGTATCG
>APFE031381595.1:213624-288866 GCA_000404065.3 Pinus taeda | reverse complement strand
CGTACAGATATCCCTATGTCCAAAAGAGTGAAATTGAACATATGGTTGCAAAAATGCTAGAGGCTGGTATATTTCAACCGAGTCAAAGTTCTTTCTCTGCTCCAGTAGTATTGGTGCACAAGAAGGATGGATCATGGCGCATGTGTCCGGATTATAGGGAGCTCAACAAGCTCACTATTAAAGATAAGTTTCCCATTCCTGTCATTGATGAATTACTGGATGAATTGCATGGATCAATTACTTCACCAAGTTGGATCTTCATTTAGGATATCATCAAATTAGAATGAAGATTGAAGACATTCCAAAAACAGCATTTAGAACTCATGAGGGTCATTATGAATTTTTGGTCATGCCTTTTGGCCTTACCAATGCACCTTCAACATTTCAAAGTTTGATGATTCAATTTTCAAACCACTCCTTAGAAAATTTGTGTTAGTATTTTTTGATGATATACTAATCTACAACAAGTCTTGGAAGGATCATGTTGAACATGTTGACAGGGTGCTACAACTATTGGAGGAGAAACAATTATATGCAAAAAGATCCAAAGTTTCTTTGGAGTACAAGAGGTGGAATATCTGGGTCATATTGTATTTCATGAAGGAGTTAAGGTAGACCCTGACAAAATTAAGCCATTAAGGAAATGGAAAATCCCCACATCCATAAAGCATCTGCGAGGATTTCTCGGGTTGACAGGGTATTATCGCAAGTTTGTTAAGAATTGGGAGAATAGCAGCACCTCTAACAACATTATTGAAGAAAGATGCATTTTCATGGACTCCAGAAGCAACAAAGGCCTTCGAACATCTTAAAGAGGCAATGTCCCAAGCACCGGTCTTAGCTACACCGGACTTTACAAAAACCTTTATTGTGGAATGTGATGCTTCAGGAAATGGAATTGGTGCTGTTTTAATGCAAGATGAAAGACCCATTGCTTTTGAAAGTCGTCCAATCAAGGGAAATGTTTTACAAAAAGCTATTTATGAGAAGGAAATGTTGGCAATACTCCATGCACTTAAGGAATGGCAACCCTACCTAATGGGAAGACACTTCAAGGTAAAAATATATCATGATAGCCTTAAATACTTTTTAGAACAAAGATTATCCTCTGAAGAGCAACAAAAGTGGGTCACAAAGATGTTGGGTTACGACTTTGAAATCATTTACAAAAAAGGGAAGGAAAATGTGGTGGCAGATGCACTCTCAAGAAAGGATGAGATGTGGAAGCATTGTTGTGTGCCATTTCTATTATCCAACCAGATTGGATAAACGAAGCAAGGGAGGAATGGAAGAATGATGAAGAAGTGTGGGCACTTATTCGAAAGTTACAACAAGATTCTAGTACGTCTGATACATTTAGCTGGAAAAATGATTCGTTATGGTACAAAGATCGCTTATACCTATGTAAGAATTCCCAGCTAAAACAAAAGATTCTTATGGAATTGCACACTTCTCCCTTAGGAGGACACTCAGGATTTTTAAAAACTTACCACACGGTTAAGAAGGAATTTTTTTGGGAGGGCCTTAAATCAGATATTCAAAAGTTTGTGGCGGAATTTTTGGTTTGCCAGCAAAATAAAGTTGAAACAATTAAGACACCGGGTCTATTACAACCTTTATCCATTCCAAGCCAACGTTGGGAGGAGGTTTCAATGGATTTTATCACAGGTTTACCCAACTCTGAGGGAAAGAGTGTCATCATGGTGGTAGTTGACAGACTTACCAAGTATGCACACTTTTGTGCATTATCACATCCATTTAAAGCCAGTACAGTTTCTACTGCATTTATGGAAACAATTCGAAAGCTACATGGAACCCAAAGATTATTTTAAGTGACAGAGATCCCATTTTCACTGGAAATTTTTGGACAAAATTATTTTCTTGTCTTGGTACTCAGTTAGCTCATAGCTCATCTTATCATCCTCAATCTGATGGGAAAACTAAGATAGTAAACAAATGTTTGGAAGGATATCTTCGTTTCTTTGTATCTGATAAATAGACATAATGGGTCAAATGGTTGCCTCTCGCTGAATGGTGGTATAACACTTCCTTCCATACATCAACAAAAATGACCCCATTTATGGCACTTTATGGATATCAGCCACCATCCATCAATCATATTTAAGAGAAAATTCTAAGGTTCAAGCAGTGGAACATCACATCGAACATCAACAACAAGTCCTCCAACTCTTAAAGGATAACCTCGTGTTGGCACAGAATAGAATGAAACAACAGGCAGATCAACATCGCAGTGAAAGAAGTTTTGATGTAGGTGATTGGGTATTCTTAAGGCTACAACCATATAAGCAAATATCCCTCAAGCAAGCTAAGAAGGATAATAAATTATCACCAAAGTATTATGGTCCGTACAAGGTGTTGCAAAAGATTGGTACTATGGCATACAAATTAGAGCTTCCTGCAGCTTCTCGATTGCAACCAGTTTTCCATGTTTCATGTTTAAAGAAGGTTATAGGCGATAAGCTCCCAGTTCAAACAATATTGCCAGAACTTGACGAGGAAGGAAAAATTATATTGGAACCAGAAGCAGTCACATAAACAAGAACTCGACAGCTACGAACTCGATCAATTTCAGAGTATCTTATCAAGTGGAAGAACTTATCTGCTGAAGATTCCACACGGGAGGATGAGAATTTTATACAGAAGCATCCAAAACTACTCAAGCGTTGAGGACAACACTTTTTTTGAAGGAGAGGGGCATGTTGGGTCCCCATAATACTAGTAATTACCCCATTACTATTGTAGTTGTACCCCTTATTAATATTGTTGTGCCCCTATTGTGCCCATATTGTTACTATTGTGCCCCATAGAAGCCCACTATTATTATTGTGCCCTTACATTATTATTGTTATGTAGGCTCTGATTATGTTATGACCACTTAGACTCCTATATATAGAAAGGAGGTCTTTTCATTTGTATCATCCAAGAATTGTTCATTTATGTAATGTAAAGGAGGTTGCCCCCTCGAAGAGGTTGAATTCTAAAGCGTTGATCTATCCTTTCCATCTTTTCTTGAGCTGGTTTCATAGCACTCTCTATATCCACCTCTATCTCTCTATGTCTTTGTCATTTCCTCCCTCTCTCTCCCACTCCAACTCCATCTCTCTCTCTCTCCTCTCTCTTCCTTGCTCTTGCTCCCTCTCTCCCACCTCATTCTCTCTCCCCCCCATCACTCTCTCTTTCTCTGTCTGTGTGCTCTCCAACTTTTTCACTATCTCCATCCCTCTCTCCACCCTCTCCCAAACTCTCCCTTAAATTTGATCACATTGTACTGTGTTTAAGAAATTATCTAAATTAAAAAACTTAATTGGTTGTAAAATATTAAACCTATATTTTGGATCAATAGTCAAAGAAAATAAAATAATGAAAAAAATTTTAAAAACATGCACTATATTTAATGTATTATAATTAGTCAATTTTCTTGCTCTCATCCCTTGGATCCTTAGCTAAGATGGATCTATGTCAGTTTTCTATATATATAAAGAACCAACATAGATCCATCTTAGCATAATTTTATTAAAACCTTAATTTAATTTCTATGGGAATATTTTTAGTAGTTGTGAGGATAGAGGGTTTAGATATATCCCAAATTGTAACGTTTTCCTTTTAGATTCAATTAAAAAAATATTGTAAAATTAAATTAAAATAAAATATGTTTACTATGAAATAAGTTCTGGTTTTTTGGCATGTGGTATTGATAAGCCATGGTATTGGCCCATGATATTGTAACAAAGTATATTTACAAGTTAATATCCATGGTAAAGTGAGGGTGAATATCCATTGTTAACAATCTTGTCATATTGTTCTAAAATATTTTAATTGTGAAATAATTTATGTTTTTTGGGCATGTGGTATCCATGGTAAAGTGAGGGTGAATATCCATGGTTAACAATCTTGTCATATTATTATAAAATATTTTGATTGTGAAATAATTTATGTTTTTTTGGACAGGTGGTATTGATAATCCATGGTATTGTAACAAAGGCTATTTTTTACAAGTTAATAATATCTACCTTAATGTAGGGATGAATATCCACGATTAAGAATCTTGTCATACTGTTATAAAATATTTTGGTTGTGAAATAAGTTATGGTTTTTGGACTCGTAGTATTGATAAGCCATGGTATTGGCCCATGGTATTGAAACAAAACCTATTCACAAGTTAATAACAAAATCAAAATATAACAAATTGAATTTTATTATTTTTATTAATTTAACTTTTATTATTAATTGAGGCCATATTTAAATGTTTACACTCATCCCAATATCATGTTTAACTTCTTCTTCTTCTTCTTTTTAATTTAACATCTTACACAAAAATAACAAATTCTTATTAAAAACAAATCATTTAACCCATTTGCAATTTATATATTTTATTTCATATCATAAATATTTCTTTTATTTTTTCCATTATAAATATTTCTTTTCTTTTTCATTTCCACTTTAGCGTTGGGTTGAAATAAAATATTCACATATTACAACATCATATTGTAGCACTGCATTTTTCTCTGCCTTATTGATATCTGTGTGGAAATGCTAGAAGAAGCAAGGCCATCAACGTGATCTACGAATTTCATGGGATTCAAAACCTAGATGGAGTTTGCATGGGAAACACCTTAGGAGAGCATCAATGATTAGATAAAGGAAGGGCAAGGTGATTGGGCATGGAGATTTTGGTCATTTCTACATGGGTATAAACTTGGACTCTCGAGAATTCCTTCTTTTCACTAAAGATGATTTTTGTACTTATGCATAAAAAAATTTCGAGGGTTTATATGATCAAAGCATAAATTTCACCTAGAGTTGAGGGTTTAATGATTATAACAATGCAGATCTTGATTGCGGCCAATAATACATCAAAAGACAATGCACACGTAAGTATTTTGCATGTCCTTATCGTACAAAGGGTTTAATGATTATGATAATGCAGATCTTGATTGCAACCAACAATTCATCAAAAGACAGTGGCCAAGTAATAATTTTGCATGTCCTTACTGTACAGAACATTGCACTCCTCCCTGGCATTTCTAGGGTCAAAATGCATGAAATTTTATTTTTTCTTTTCACATTTTTTTTAATAGTTGATTGTTTGTATAATGGACTCTACCATGCCCAAATTCAAAGGGCTCGAGTGATGCAAGAAAATTTTCTGGTAGGATGCAAATACTAGACCTTCCTCAAACTTTGTTACATGAAATTAAAATTTCTTATAATCATCAACAGAAAAAAGAAAAAAATAAGATAAAATAAATTAAATAAATTAAAATGAATAAATAAATTATGTTTCTTCCTTAGATTCTGATCTCAACGCCTACAATTTTAAACCATGTTACTATATTTTATGTAGAATATACTTAGATCCATTAAACCTTACAACTCTCCAAATCTTAGGTTAATTTTAGCTTAAAAAGAAGGAACGTGAATGGCTTTTGCAATTTAAACTCAATGCCTACAAAGAATGATTAAAAATGGAAGAACCCAAATGGTCCCATCCATCAATTTCCAAGACCTTTGCTATTATTCTGAACCTAAATAGAGAGAGTAGGAGAAGAAGAGGAGCCTGGATGAGGTGGACCCTCACCTGCTTGATACTTTTCAAAAGTTGGGCATGCCCACGACTAGAAGAAGAGATTGACCAACGTTGTTGTAGATGTTGTTTTGGATAGTGTTTTCATTGCTACCATACATAGGTAGACTCTATAGGTTGTTGAGGTTATCTTTTGTTTGTTATAAAACATAATTCGGGAGTATCTTGATCTAGTTAGAAAGTAGCTTCGCAGGGTTGTTCCTCTTGCTGATAAATATTATGCTGCATTGTATTTTTTTTTTAGTGATAGCTCCTTGTATTAAATCCCCAAGCACACTTTATCACCCATGGAAATATCCACTTATTTCAGGATGAATGAGATGGAGACCAGACAATTTGAGAGGAATCTTATTATTGTAGATGAGAGGAGTTTTATGAGGTGAGAGGAGTTCTAATGACATATATTGAAGGATGCACTGCACTATTTTATGACACCAATCATCTCCATGCCACAGTAGTGGATCTCTATTGCACAAAGGGAGCAACGATAAAGTATTCCACTATAAAGACTTGATATGTCGGAGGCGAGGAATGCAGACGTGGGATTTATAATTTTATTATGAAAAGAGGTTTGTGTGATGGAGACAAATCAAGGATTTTGTGGACCTGAGTAGAGATTGGTTCAAAAATCACCTGAAAACACTGAAGCATTGTTTTGAAAGGTGATGATGCAATTGGAGAGTTTTATTATGTTGCCTTGAAAAATAACTATCAATAGGGCGGGACAAAGATGATCCATATAGGGAATAATTATAGGAGTAGGATTGTTTCTAAAATTATACCTATATGCAAGTCAAAGAACTACTACAGAGGATTAGTGCAGGTGCAACCAAATTCTCATAATGCAAGGAATTTTTCACAGTGTGATTCGATGTTCATCGGTGACCATGCAACTGCAAATACTTATTGTTAGATTCAGGTACACTTTGATTTTCATTCTAAAGTCTCTAATTTCATTTATTTATAGTCCTTCCCGTGTCCTTGTCTCTCTTAATTTCATTGTGGTAGGATTGGAATGGGTTAAAAAATCAAGCATATCACTGAGTAAAATAGAAACCCACATATCACTACATGTCATTGGGCATACTCTCTACTTTTGTTACAATTAGAAGTGAGCAATATGATGTGTGCACAACTAAAAATCTTAGCAGGCATGATGAATCCAATCTTAGCATGGATATCGAAACCAAGAATCATAAAATATCAATAAATTTGTGACACTAAGTAAAAAACACAATAAAATATTATATGCCAACATTGTCTATTTAGTGCAAGATACTACTAATATTTCATCATTTTCAAAGATGGTGGATCCCATGAAGATGCCCTCAAGCAAAGTTACTGACTTGAAGATAAGATATTAAGTGCAACTATTTACTTTAAATAGGATAAATTTAGGTAATTAAAACAAGTTTGAAAATCACTAGAAACACCACCCCTGTTTATTTTAAATATGCTAAATTTAGGTAATTAAAACAAGTTTGAAAATTACTAGAAACACCACATCCACATCATTTTATTTATGTACAAGATAATATTGAATAAAATTATGAGCATTTCCATTTAAATTGACCATACATAAAATAACAAACAAGGTTGATCCTTTTAAAAGCTATATCCATCATTAAATATAAGATATGATAAGGATGGCTCATAATTGTAAAGGCTATATCCATCACCAACTATAAGATAAGAGTTAATGAGATGAGAAAAAGTTTGTCTTCATATAATATGTAAACGTCATATTACTTATAACTCATGAATATTTGATCTTATTGTGCATATGTTAATTGTATATTTAAATTGTCAAATATGTAGAAGTTACATTACACTAGCTTAAATTCGCACACAAATAAAATATCAGAATTATGGCAGGGGAATGACTAAGCATTTTCACATTGGTTTAAAATTCCCCCTTGATAGGTGAAGAACCAATTTAATGCTATTTTTGGTGGAGTATTGAGTTATTAACTGAAGATAAAAAAATGTTAGTCTCTTAAATGACTAAAAAAGGATATTTAGAATGTTATATAGAAGTTACATTTCACGTAGCTATACCTACCCTAACGTAACAATGATATTCCAACTCCATTTTTTTATATAGAAGTTATATTTCATGTAGTTATAAAAGTTACATTTACGTGTTTTAGATCGAAGTTACATTTTACATAGCTATATCTACCCTGACATAACTATAATATTCCAACTCCATTTTTTTCACACTTTTCAACATTTTAAAGATTTGTCTATTTTAGTGTGATTATGCAATTAAATAGTTGATATTGTTTAAGACATCCAACTTGCAACATTTTGGATTCTTAAGTGGGATCTTGGGTAGCTTTTTGTTACTACCATATATCATGTTTTAAGTAGATGGTGTTTTATAATTCACCCAAGGGACTTTAGGAGAATTGCATGCTTGTTTCCATTATACATCTAATACTTGCAACCATTTCCACGTGAAAAACCCAATAGCCCATGTTGAACATGAAGCAAGTACCTCAAAAATTGGGGAATATCAGTTATTTTATTTCCAAAGGGGGTTAGATCTAGAGAAGGCAAAGACAACTATCATAAATGGTTTTTGTCGAGTTGTATTTATTGAAATCCCACTAGAATTTGCTACTAAAGTAAATCAATTGATGAATTTGAAACTTGAAGGTAGTGCTGAATAGGTGTTGAAAGGTATCTTTATAACACTATCTATCTACATGATTCTAATTCCATAAGATGGTGTCTCAATAACACTATTGTCTAGTGACAGGTGCTAGATGTAGATAGATTTTTCATGTCCTATAGGTAAATCGTATCATTATATTTCTATGAAATCTCGAAATGTGTTCAAAGTTTGTCTCAGATAAGGAAATATGTATGTACTCTTGAATTTATCTATGTTGTAATAAGATCAAGAGAAGAGTTGTCATTGAAAATAATTGGGATCTACCATGTAAGTTTACTTTACTACATGAAATTTTTTATTTGTTAGATCCCAATTAGTTAGGGTTGAATTTATCTTTGTTGTAATGAGATTAAGAATAAAGTTGTCATTTTAATCACTGAAATCTACCATATAAGATTTATTCACTATATGAAATTGTTTATTTGTTAAGAGCCCAACCTATTAGGATTATGAAGACTCCTCTTTGATGACAATATTTATGAATGCTCTATTCTTGCTCAAAGAATTACATATTACAAAAAGGTGTAAAATAAATGAGATGCAACTGACTGCTTTCTGTTTTAAAATATGTGGAGGGAGTATAAAATCATTTTCAGTTGCGTTCAAATACTTTGGAACACCCACTAAAGTGCTTCGTTTTCCTCCTAGTTAATTCCATTTCTATTATCCCAATACTTCTACAAGTTCCTCTCTGAAGTGATCTCTTAACTATCTTGGAGGGAAATTGATTACTTGATTGGAACCCATGGATTACAATTTGATTAGGAGGAAGGGATGAGAAAGCTTCATATTCTTCAATATATTCTGCAAGTTAAAATCATATCAAACGATTGTATTTCTATTTAATTGATACGACAATCACTAGAGAATTTGTTAGGATTTTGAGACCTTTTTCAATGAATTGTTTTTTCCTGAAAGTTATGTTCTCAATTAAAGAAATTAAAGAAAAGCTAAAAATGATGCAATGGAAGGATTCTCTGTTTTAGTGCCTAAGAATGCCTTGCTAATATGAAGGGATTGGTATTTTCTTGACTCAAGATTAGTCGCATTTTACTTCGTAGCATTTCTTTTAATTTCATTTTTGTTGTGTTTATATTTCTATCCTTGAAGTTGGTGATCTATTGTGCATGTAATAGGAAGTATTAACTACTAAGCACTCTCAAATGTGATATTGATGGATGACTAACTTTAAATGTCCTGCTTGACACTTTAGTATTACATGATCATGCAAAGAAACTAATAATCAATATTAAAGCTATGTGAAGATGATTAACTTGGAGTGTTTCTTGGCTTATAATATAATTACTGCATTTTGGTCCCCAATAATATATTTGAGGCTACTTTTTAGTTATTACTTGTGGAGCTTCCTTTTGGCTCAGAAAAATATCGAGGATAAATTTCCATTGCATTTGCATTGGACATCATCAAAGAGGAATTCACCAAAAGCAGTAGAGAACATGGGAGAAATTGGTACAATGAGCGGATAACCGCTAGAAAAACACCGAGGCGCCATAATTTCTTGTGTATTTATATTCACTCGATTTTTTTTTTTAACAAGAACGATTGAATTTTATTAAGAAGTAAGGTTGGGCCTGAGCCAAACAACCACTATTACATTCAGCGGTACGATTTATGGCGATTCAGAATCCTCATAATCTGGCATTTTCATTGGAATTTCACTGTTACATTTGATTCTTTTAGGATTTCTTAGAGTTCCTTGCTTTGCGCTTAGCGTCTAAAAACCTGGCTTTTTTATTTTCGCTTTTCTTTGGTAGGATAAGGCGAACCTGGCTTTCCCAGAATCGATTCCAACAGCTCGATAATTGTAGCCTCTAATTATGGAAACATTGTTATGCCTTTTCTTTATCTCGTTGTTTGAGAGCTAAATGCTTAAGTGGTCGCTTTAGTTGTGTCTAGCCAATTGTGTGGTTTGTATTATACTGCTGAAGCAGCAATGAGTCAGTTTCTTGTTATGACTGCGATGATCGTCTTTTAAACAGCGTTTGTCTACCTGTATCTAAGTCGAGGATTAGCATCGGTCCTCAGCGTTCGGATGAGATTTGGATGTATGTTGCATTCGCCTAGGTTTGAACATTCATGGAGACAGAAATATTGTGTAGGGAGTGTGAGACAGAGATATTGCCTTGGCTTCCCTGTCCATGCTCAGCTGGCCTTCTCTGTTAAGGAATTGGATGCTTTTCTGTTGCTTCATCATTCTTTCACAGAAAACCTTGTGCTAATAGACAAACCTTATTTGCCATAATGTTAGCTTCCTTGTTTAGAGTTTTGAGGATATGTAGAATGAGAAGGAAGTGAAGTTTTGAAGCAACTTTCTTATTCTTTCAAGGGTCCTATTGAACATTGAGTTATTGAGTTGATCACCAGTGGTTAGGGTTTTAATCAAGATTTCAGAATCCCCAAAGATTTGAAGGTTTTCCCCTCTATTCCCCCGTGCAAGCTTATATTCTTTTGAGCAGTCCGAGAATCTCGGCCTAGTTGTTAGTGCTTTGTCCTAGGCCCCAACTGAAGTTGTCCTTTTTGTGCTCGTATGTGGAGTAGATTATTCCTCCTACCCCTGATATCCTCGGGTTTCCTTTAGAGGCTTCGTTGAAGAATATCGAGACTTTGCCCTGATTTTTCCACCACTTTTGAAAGTCCGACTTAGAGATCCTAAGCTGCCACTCTGGATTGAGGCAAGGCCAGGAGAGGTTCTTTTTATCGCTAACCTACCTCAGGGACTTACCTAGCCAGTGGAGCTCTTCAGGGAGGAGAGAATTGTCTGACTTATGAGGTCTATCTTTGTAAGTTTCCAGCAGCAGATCTTTGGCCTTAGCAATCACTACATTGCTGGATTGTAATATGTTGTTGAAGATGGCTTCATTCCTTGCTAACCAAATTCCCCAGCAAATGTATTTTGGAATTGCATTCCAGATTTTAGCCCAAGTTGATTTTCTCTTCAGAGTGTGAGGATAACGCTCTTTCCATGAGATGAAGAGACTAACTACTAAAAGTTGCTATGGAATTTGGGCGTTGAGCCCCAACATTGCTTGCAACCAAACTTCTTGAGAGAAGGGGCAGTCAATGAACAGATGTTCAATCGTTTCCTGAGCCATGCAGCAGAGAGGGCATCTATGGATACCAATAATTCCACGTTTCTCTAAATTATCTCTAGTGAGGACGCTTTTGTGCATGAGAATCCATCAGAAGAAATTGATTTTTGGGAGACCAAATGGGTCCCAAACAAGCTGCCAAATCTTTGTAGAGTGAATCTGAGGTTGTTGTTCTTGAAGAGCTACAAAGCCCTGTCGTGCTGAGTAAGCTTCGGTCTTCCCCCAGCGCCATTTGTCCCTCGAATGGAGATGCACAGGAGCCAAACCAGAGAGCTTAGCTAGAAAGAGATGGAGTTGAGAGAGCATCCAGTCAGGGGGGCGATGGGGAGCCCAATTGCTCCAATTCCCACCAGAATCCCAAGTGCATATGTCAATAAGTATGTGAACACCATTTTAGATGAGTCAATTACGCAGATCTGCAATTTCCGATGCAAGTTTTAGGGGTTGGAGGCCCATGATCATGTCTTCCCATGGCTCAATTCTTTTTCCGTTTCCTGGGATTCTATAGAGATGGTCTTTAAATAACTCCCAACCTTGGCTGTAAAGCTTCCACAGTGTGGTTCCTTTGTGGGAAGCTCCTTCTTCCATATTATTTATTGAGAGTTTGTGCAAATACTTTTTAATTAGAACTTGACTTATAGGATGTCTTTGATTTGAGAAGATTTTCCAAAGAATCTTACCTCTCAAAGCCAGATTGGCCAACCCGGGATCTCTTACTTGTAGTCCACCTTCAGATATTAGCCTTTTCACTATGTCCCATCTTACAAGGTGAAATTTTTTTTGGTTCCCCTTTCCTCCTTGCCATAGGAAATTTCGAATCAGCTTAGAAAGTTGTTCGATGATCATTTTTGGAGCTAAAAGGAACGAAGCCTGATAGATAAGAAGGGATGAGAGAACTGATTTAACAAGAATGAGCTTCCCGACTGTGGTAAGCCACTGCCCACCCCATGCAGTCATTTTTGCCTTGATTTTGCTGATAATTTCCATCCAATGAGGGGTCTTGTTGGTTCTCAATGTTAAAGGAAGGCCTAGGTACTTGAATTTGTCCCAAGAGACATAGTCAGTGAAGCCCAAGGCTTGGGCAATCCTGAGAATAGTTTGTTGGTCTACCGCCCAGCCATACACTACGCTTTTCCTCTTATTGACCATAGCTCTAGAGACTCTGCAGAAGCTTTGGATTACTCCATTGAAGGCCCTTGCAATTTTAATGGAGGCTCCTCCCATAAGGATAGAATCATCGGCAAACAAGGCATGATTGATTGGTGTTGTTCCGTTTATCGCCCTGACACCTGGAAGTGTCCCATTGAGCTTCTCTGATGTGAGCTTTCGGCTCAGGGAATCTGCCATCAAAATGTATAGGAAGGGGGACAGAGGGCAGCCTTGCCTAATGCCCCTCAAATCTTTGAAGTAGTTTTTCGGCCTGCCATTTACTAGAGGGGCTATCCAAGGTTCTCCAATACATGCTATAATCAATTTTATAAATTCAAAACTGAAACCAAATGCAAAAAGAACTTGGAGGAGGAAATAGTGCCTTACTCGGTCAAAGGCATTTGCCATGTCCAGCTTGATGAGCATACCTTGCTCTTTGCATTAATGGTTGGAATGGATGATTTCCTGCACCAGAATCACGTTGTCCAGGATATGCCTACCTTTGACAAACCCACCTTGGTTGGGAGAGATGAGTTTTTCCAGCAGCGGCTTTATTCTATTTGCAAGTAACTTTGTGAATATTTTGTAGGACGCATTACATAGCAAGATTGGCCTGAAGCGGTCAAATGCCATCGAGTTCGCTTCTTTGGGGATTAGTGCTAGGAAAGTGGATTTTGTGCTTCCTCCCACTTTGGCTTTTCGGAGGAAGCCTTTGATCATTCGGTACAAATCAGCCTTGATGATGTCCCAGCAGATTCTATAAAAATGTATGGAGAACCCATCGGGTCCTGGAGATTTGTCTAGTTCCATCTTCCATATGACATTGTTGATTTCGTCTTCAGTGAAGGGCTTCAGGAGTATTGAGTTGTCCTCCTCGTTAACCAACCTTGGAATGTGCTTGAGGAAGTCTTGTGCTTCCTCTTTGTCATTCATACCTTCTTCTTTATACAATCGCTGAAAATGATAGGACGCAGCCTCTTTTATCAGAGTTATGCCTTTGAGAACAACCCCATCCGGCGACGTGATTTCAGCAATGTGATTTCTAGAAAGATGGGTTCAAATTTGCTTGTAAAAGAAGGCTGAATTTTTGTCTCCAGACACAAGCCAGAGATTGCATGATTTGAGCCTCAAGGATTCTTCCTCCTCTCTGAATGATCAGAGGGTGCTAATTTGGAGTTCTTGCTCGCTCTATGTTTCTGAGCAGGTAATGTCTTGCAGCTCCATGCCCCTTTGCATATCTAGCAGTTTCTTTATGTTCTGTTTTCTATGACTAGTGGGGGAGTCTGTGGGCTTTTTTATCCATTCTTTCAAGGTTGTTTTGGTGGCCTTTAGCTTTTTCTCCCGGACATAGCTAGGCGATCCAAGACATGGATGGACCAGGCCTTCTTGACTTATCCAAAAACCCTTCTCTGTTTACCCAGAGAGGGTTGAACTGGAAGGGGATTGGCCCCAAATTTTCTTCTTCTTCCAGCTAGAGAAGAATGGGTTTATGATCTAAAGTCAACTTTGGTAGAATTTTTGTGGAAATAATCTTCTCGAAGAGGAAGGTGCTCTGAAGTAGGAACCTGTCCAACCGAGCTTAAATGTGCTCCACCCCAACTCTGTTATTTTTCCATGCGTAAAGCCCTTTTTTTGGCTTAAAGTCCAATAAATCCCATTGTTGAATTAGGTCTTCCACTAAGGGAAGGGAGTAGTCCCTGCTATTGGTTCCTCCTCTTTTTCCCTTTGGTTCGAGGATTAGATTGAACTCGCCTGCTAGAATTATATTCTTGAGGGACTAAGCTTCAAGGAAATCGGTCAGGGTTTGCCAGCAGTCTTTCTTTTCTGCATAGAGGACAGGTATGTAGAGAGAACAAAGGTAATCTTAATAGGAAGGTGTCAGAGTTCGGTGTAAATCCAGTGCTACGTCTCGAAGGATCTCTCAAGTTGAAACTTGTCATCCTCCCAAAGTCTGGCTAGCCCACCGCATGAACCCCTAGCACTTATAGCTTTTCTGGCTTTTGTTTTCCATTTTACTTTGCTGAGTTCCAGAAGGGATTCCCCTTCTATTTTAGTTTCTTGGAGCATGAGGATCTCAGGAAATTATGATTTCAATAGGTTCTTGACTGCTTCAACTTTTGAGGGATCCCCATTCCTCTGCAATTCTAAGAGACTAATCGCATTATTTACTAACAGAGGGTGGGGTAGTACCTCCCTTGGGAGGCATGGTTCTAGTATTTATGCCGATGAACATCTCAATTGTGGGTTGGTTGCCTTGCATTTTTTGTCTTTCCGCCTCTTCTTCTCTGGCCTCTCTGTGAGATTTCCTCCCTACTCTTTTCAAGGGCCTCTCAGTTGTCCCATCTTTCGAGGATCCCGAGATCCTTAGAGTTTTCTTCCTTGTTATTTCTGCATAGGTTGGGGATCTAGAGACACCTTTTGGAGTTCCGGTTTGGAGAGAACCTGTTTCCTCCTGCCTTTTGTCTTCTTCCATGATGATGACTTGTTGTTCAGCCTCCTTTTCTACTAATCTTGGGGGTTTTTTTGGTGCGCTGAGAATTTCAAAGGGATTTGTGGGTATGTCTACTCTTGGAGGGAGTGAGCTCCCCTCCACTTGGACTATGGGAGAAGCACCATTCCCCATGAATACTACTTTACCTTTAATTTTGTTGTTCTGCTTAGTTGTTCCTGATTTCTGGACCTGAGTCCATTGGTCTCCTTTTGCGTTCTCTGCCCCCTCCTTTAATTTCCTTTTACAGTGCCTGGAAAAGTGCCCATAGTCGTGGCAATGCCGACATTTAAATGGGATTTTCTCATCATAATCTAACACTTGGATGTGAGTCCAGTCAGCCACCGTGCATTTTATAGCTTCAGGGAGACCTTCCTCCAGGTCTACTTCTAAACAAATTCCCGCACATGAGTATTGATCCCTCCTTTCTGCTCGATCGATGTATTTGCCAAGTTTATTGTATATGGTTTCTAAGGATTTTGGGTTCCAGCAATGCAGAGGTAAATGAGGCAAGCGCACCTAGACAGGGACAGCCGAGGGCACATCTTGTGTCAGATCGAAGTCTGGAGTCCATTGATTCAGATACAAACCCTGAGGCCCCATGAAATACAGGCCATTTCTGAATATGAGGTTCATGTCTTCTATTACTTCAAATACAAATACAAAGAAGCCTTTGCCAATGAAATGACTTTTGATTCCTTCCTTGACAAGAGATCGCCAGTTCCTTTGCACCCAGGCATCTACAACTTTAGGCGAGGACCATAGCCTAGTAAACTATCCAATAAGCCCTCTTTCTACTAGGTTCAATGCCGCTTTGCAGGGTTCTTCAGTGGGCAGAGAAACTATGGGAATGAAATCCATCCTTTTGACAAACTTCTGTTGATTTTCGGTTGCTAGCCGTTTATTGCATGCCGCTACCAGTTCCTGGAACGCAGGTAGGTCAAGTGGTAGGGAAGGATCCGGTTCACGGCCCCCTCCTGGGGCCATATCGTTGGTGTTGCGCGATCTCATGTTGTGGCTGAGTCGACTCCTCTCGCACGCGGAGTTGTTTGCCCTTTTTAAAGTTTTGTACAATGGGTCACATTCAAACTCACTCGAAATTAACTAGTCACAAAAAGTACTTTGTTTTTTTTTGAATATTTTCATGTATACAAAAATATTAAAAACGCAATTTCGGAATAATTATTCAAACTAATAATATTTGATAGTCATAATTTATAATTAAATAGTATAATATGATTAATATTATAGGACACAACTATAGGGTATAACTATGAGGGGCATTGTGACAATATATGTACACTTCTCATTATATTAGACAATCATCTCTCAGAATGTGATATCCATCCAACGAAATGTATTCCTAGAGGCCATTGTGGAATTGAAATTTTTTCTTTCATTGGACAAGTGGTGATATATTTTCTTAGGCCTTAGTGTTCTGCTTCCCTAAGGTTTTGACACTACTAATAGCTAGAACCTTCATTCAACCAAGTGAGATACTCATCTTGGAAAGTTGACTCATTTTGTCTCCACAATCCAATATGATGTTGGATCAATCTCAAAATCCTAAAAACATAGGTCATAATAGATAGGAACTTTTATTGTGGGAAAAAAATATATCCAAATTTAAGGAACATAACTCTTTTAGAGCAAGAAATAAGGATATTTTTTACACGGATCTTTTTTTTTTCCATTTGTTTTCACAAGTTATATATTGTTTGATATTTTTAACATGTGACTTAGTTCGTACGATTGTGCCTAAGGTTTTGTTGAAGGTTGAATGCTAAGTTCCTAAGGTGTTATTTTCTATGGTGACGATTTATTTTATTTGTTTATATAGGTTATCTAGCCGCATAGTGGCCACTATCGAATGTTGAGGTAATTGTCGTATAAATATTTTATAGTCTACTTTATTTTGTATTCAATTATTCATCGTCTTTCATGTATTACACTTTGAATTGTATCTTCTTTTATTTCCAGGAGAGGAACTCAATATTAATTGTAAGAAGCAACAATTGAAGAAAGAGGAAAACAATAACACTGGAGCGACAAATGCAAAATGAGAGAGAGAAGAGAATATGTCTAGTGATACACTTAGAGTCAATATCTTGCATAAGAAACACTCGTAGAAACTGATGGTTAAACCTTCAAAGTTGGTGAATTCACTTGCAATGCTTTGCCAACAAAGTGATAATGTTTTGAAATGATGAAACAATATTTCATGTGCAAATTGTAGTCCAACCAATATTAAGTTGGAAACTCATATTGTGTTACTTGATTTTTTATATAATAAAATTTATATGGTTGAAATTATTTTTATTTGCACTTGATATTATTTAGTCTTGTAATTAACATATGTAACTTTGCATTATCATTTAGATAAACATGCACATTGTATGGCATTTTTTAAAAATTTAGTCGCAAAATCATACTAATTAATTTATGTTGATTAATAATGAACACATAAAATCAATCTAAAACTACTAAATTAGTAGCTTATATTAATTAATCATTAACACGAATAAAATGAATATATGACTAAATTAGTCGTTTATAATGATTATGAATGAAATGAATAAAAATTACTAAATTAGTCATTTATATAATGAATTTGAAAATACCAAAAAAAGATAAATGACTAATACAAATGATAATTTTTTGGTTGAAATGATGACTAAATTTTGCATATATATGACTATTAGTAGCTAATTTATAGTATCTTATAACACGACTAAAATTTAGTCATATTTCTTTGGTCATTAATTGGTTTCAAATGATGACTAAAATTTGCATATATATGACTATTAATAGCTAATTTACAATATCTTATAACACGACCAACATTTTGGTCATATTTCTTTGGTCAGTAATTGGTTTTCTCGATGATTCATATAATAATATATTTTGTTGTATATTTGGTCATTAATTATGACAATTAATGTCTAAACCAATGAAAAAATAATGACCAAAGTAATGACTAAATATACTACTAGATAGTAAAATTGAGAAAACCAATTAATGACTAAACTTAAAATGACAAAAAGTTGGTCGCGTTATAAGATACTGTAAATTAGCTACCATTGGTCACCGACTACAAAATGGTCGTTTATATGTAAATTTGAGTTGTTTTTTTAGTAACTAATTAGTCATTTTGTACTAGTGGATCATAGCCAAGGATTTCAGATTTACCTCAAGCCTTTTTCTATTCTCTAACTCTTCAGCTATGTTTTGGGTAGCAATTAAAGTGGCAAGGTGAGACCCCCTTATCTCATATTGAACTTTTATATGGTAAGCCTCAAGATATGTTTCCAAGACTGTTTTGTCAGGAGGCTTGTAGTCTTGGGTCATGTCCCTTAGTAATTTATTGAAACTCTAGTTAAAATCTATCATTGTTTCATTTTATTTCTTCTTAATGGTATTGAATTCCTTTACTAAGAACTTTTCTTCCCTCTTATCCCCATATTTGTCTCTAAAAGCGTTGAGGAGGGTTCTCAGAGAATCAAAAGAATTATCATCTTTGTCTTGGAACCAATCAATCGCACTACTTTCTAATGTTAAGACAAATAGTTTCATCCTGACATCTTCATGATTATAGTATGTAGAATGAGTACATCTGTGGAGGAACAAATCAAATTTATTTATATGTTCTTCAGCATTGACAACGTTATTTCCTTAAAAAACCGGCAATATGTTCATAGTTGACTCATTTGGTAGATCATGTGGAGACCCCTGGATGTTGGTGAAGTTGCAAGGCCCATAGAAGCACCCATGATGTCTTTATTTGGATGATTGATTAAAAGTAGATGGAGGTCAAGGAGAGCTTTTTGTCCGAGAAAATTTAAACACTCTCTAGATTGTAACTTGTTTAACCAAGCTATTATAACATTTTCAGGAACAGGAGCGGAGTTAACCAAGCTACCAAGATTCCTTCTAAAGTATGTTCCAGTGAATGGATGAATAAGTGGAGTTGCCACCCAAATAAGAAACCAACCTAAACTTTTAGGTGCTAAATGTGAGAATGAACAAGATGAGAGGATTAGTGAGAGAAAAAATGATAAGGTGATGAGAAGATGAAAAATGATGAGTAATAGGTGCCAAAAAATGTTGTGTCATTGATGGAAAATGGATGAAGGACAAAAGATCACAAGATGATAGAATGTCATAAACCCCGGAAAAAAAGACAAAGTTGTCCCCGACGACGATGTCGTAAAATGTTATCGTTCGGATTGTACAATCACCACGACAACGCTCAAGGTGAGGGTTATCACTCTGATCCCCACCCACTCCATTCTAGTTGTTTACCAACAAGAAGTTATAAGGGGTGGTCCCTATGGAATGAGATGAAGGAAAAAACAAGTTGGAAACCAACTTGTTTAAGAGAAATGGATGAGTGGCCTACCCAATTGGTTAAATTCGAGCAAGATTGTTGATTAGATAAATTTTAAGTATGAGATTAGTGCCTTAATGGAGTCGCAAATTCTTGCTTATAATAAATTAGAACCAAATGATCGAATGGACACCCACTGCTTAATATGATTGACTAACTTGAATGATATGCAAACATATGACCTATGTGTGATGCAATGATATTGGTTATTTTTAGTTAAATGCCTAATCTAGATGTAACCTTCCCTAACTATTCTGAAGTTAGGCTCCAAGGTAGGTTGTGGGAAAGAGGCTAAGAGGAAGCAAGCTAGGGCATAATTAACGATATCTTATGTTTTGCTCCTATCACCCGATGCATCTAGCATTGTTGAGACTATGGTGCTAACAACTACAAGGTCATTGTGTTAACCACCAAAGAGTTTTTGAAGCCCCTTAAGTTAAGTGAGAAGGGTTGGCATATGTTTCTATCAACCTAACTTATGCTAAAAGGTAAATTATTAGTGTAATCTAGATCTTGTATGAAAATGCAAGAGATTATGAGTGAGATTATCTTGAGTTAAGATTGTTCAAGTTACTTAAGTACTTATGTGAAATTTTTCTTAATGCAAGAGTACTTAACAATGTTGTGATACAATCTTAAACAATATGAGTGCTAAGAAATACATGTGTAAATTTCAAGTAACCAACTTATCCACCAATGATTATTGACACAATATATTATGCCAATCAACAAGATCAATATCAGATTTTGAGTGCAAAGATGAGATAAGCCAATTTCACATCTATGGCAATTTATATCAGCAGCAAAAATTCAGAAATTTCAGAGTTTATCAATGTTATAACAATAGTGAGGAAACCACTTCAAATCATGAAATTTGTCCTACACATAAAACATAAAAATTATTTTTGACCAGCAAATGTAAATGAACTTGTTTACCCATTTTGTGATGATGTATTCAATGATATTTTAGATCTAATTGTTTAGTTTACAGCAGTAAACAACCACAGATCAGCAAGCTAAAAATGCCAAAAATAGATGGTCAATATGCACAAAAATAGTAAAAATGCACTAGACCTTGTAAAAATCAATTTTTAAGGCTTTTAGGAAGTGTGATTCAGCGAATTTCAGAACTCATATGTTTATTACAGCAGTGAAACAATGATAGATCAACAAGCTAGAAGTACTAGAGATATGCCCAAATGTCTAAAAATAGTAAAAACATGCCAAAAACTGAAAATTCAAATTTTTTATCCTTATTAAGTATATGCTTCAAAAATATTTCAAACCTAAATTTCATAGTTATGTAGTAAATTCTAGCAAGCCAAAAAGTTCGATCTAGGCCAAATTTGAGATGCCCAAGTGGCCAAAACTTGTGAAAATATAGATTTTACAATTCTAATTGATTTTGACCATTAAAAATGTGATTTTAGAGCTTAAATATTATTGATTTTACTGTTGTAATAAAACTAAAGAAAAACAAGGGTTTAGATGTCAAACCCTAGGCCCAAGGCCTTAAAGATCCCGCAGTTGAAATTTGTTGAAATTTTGGGAACATGTTGCCACTTCAAAAATATGAATTTTGAGACCTTAAGCCTGCAAAACCACCAAGTATTTAGCCTTAAAACTTCAGGTTAGGGTTTAGGTCAATTTAGGGCAAAAGAGGCCAAGAAAATGGAGAACAAGGCTAAGGGAGACGAATTTACGGGGATAAAAGGGCTAGGATGATAGATCAAGGCCCGGGAATGAAGGATAAGGCCTCAAAGAGGCAACACCATGCCTAATTAGGCTAGCGTTGGGGATGAGGAGGGTTTAGAGGAAGGCCTAAGGCCTAGGGCCTAGGGCCTAAAGGCCACAAAAGGAAGGGCCACAAGCCCTTGGAGGGTTGCAGCTTAGGGAAAGAGGGAGAGGAGACCGAGGAAGGAGGCCGAGAGAGAATGGAGGAGGGAGGGAGGCCTAGCAGAGGGGATGAGGAGGGAGGGAGGCCTAGCAGAGGGGATGAGGAGGAAAGGAGGAGGATGGAGGGCTTGCGGAAGGCTTAGGAGGGCCAAAGAGGAGGTTGTAAGGCCTTTTGGGCCTACACTTAGGGTAAGGTAAGGAAGTCGCAATCCCTAAGCATTACAGCTAGACCTGGGAGGGCTACAAACCAAGACGTTGAAGGCCAGAGAGGGGACGTTGGCAATTTGGAGGAGAAAATTGGGGCTCGAAGCCTTGAAAACCTTGAAACCCTTGCTCGAAAAAAAATTTGCTTAAGCTCCTTGAATTTTCTGAAAATTCTTCCATGGAAACCCTGCAAAAAATATCAAGAGACTAAATCTTAACCTCAAGGGCCTAGATCTAGCTCTTCTTCTGCTTGAATCCTTGATCTAAACTGCAAAAATAGAATTTACAAAACCCAAACTCCAAATATATACAAAATAAATCTAAAAACCTCAACCCAAGTTAAAAAAATAATTTACAATTAAAATTACAAAATAGTTGTAAACTAGATTTTGAGAAAATGATTTTTTTATGATATTTTTTTCTCCTTGAAAGAATGGCTAAAATGCTTCTATAAATTCATATTCACTATAGCGCTAGAGAAGATTCAATCCACTATATAAAAAACAAGCATCCAAGGAAAGTAACATTTGCCCACAATCTATGAACTTGGATACCAAGGATTCAGTACCTACAAAGGCTATGTATTATGTCAAAATAATAATATAAATCACCACATAGGAAGGTCGTAGTCAATACATACCACATATACACGAACAAGAACACTTCAAGTTTCACCCCAAATTATTTATTATAGTAGAAAAAATAGTTCCCAACAAGACAATAGTTTTACAAAATGCATCAGCAGCAATTCTAGCCAGAGATCAAGATGACTAGAGACTCAACTAACTCTCTAGTTTATAGATAAATTCTCCAAATCGAAAAATAAAGACTAGTTCCTTTTAATTATGATCTCTCTTAACTTGGGGAGATCAACCACTTCCTTCTGCTATAATATCGAAGAACCTTTCATGGCTCTAACCCTTCTTACAGTATCAAGGTCATCTTGATATATAACTTCCTTCATCATGCTTATGTGAATATCTTCATCATCTTGAAGATTATGTACCTTCAAAACATTAATAACAAGTACAACCAAATACAAACATGAAGTTAACTATATCAACATCATGTTATTATAGTGGAAGCATTTAGACTTTAAATACCTAAACCTAGTTAGGTTCATGATCAACAAGAGACACATACTTCTTGCTAGGTTTATTGTCATAAACCCTAGATCACATCATTAAGGCTTAAAGAAACTCAATCAAGATATTAGATTCATTATATCTACGGACTCAATTTCAAAGATATATGACAACCTCTATTCTTGTAAACCCTAAATTCTACCTTCGAGATACAAAGTTGTAGATATCAGCAATTCAATCAAATAATAATTTTTACTATACATGTTACTGTTTACTAGGGTTTGTTACAAACCCTATATTTTATCACCAAAACTAAATCATATTGAAAACAATATCATCATATCTTAGAATATCAATCTTCTGCTAAGGTTTTTGTTAAAATCCTATAAATCACAAACTATGATCATATACATATCTAGGATTTCCTAATCATGCTTTTACATTTCATAATGTTATCTACTAGGTAAACCCAGGACACAAGTATCAATACATCAAAGTTAGAACTACAACAATTATATTTAGACTAGGGTTTCGATTTTGCGGTCGAATATACATCTAGGGTTTCATTCCTATGATCTCATTTTAGTTATTACAAATGTTTTTTTCATAAACCTTAATTCACCAAACCCTAAAAAACTAGGGTTTCAATTATAACGATAACAAAACCATAAAGAATAGGATTTCCAGACTTCATCAATAACCCGAAGTAGACTAGGGTTTCATAATTAATATTGGCACACCCTTAGGTTAGGGTTTTATAGCGAACCTTTTAGGGTTCCACAAGAATGATCAAATGATAATATAATGAGGGTAGATTCAATCTAATGATTAATTACCCTAACAATAATCTTTATGATTCAAAACCCTAAACATAACAATTTCAGTAATGTAAAGAAAATTTAAAAGGAAGAATGACTTTACCTTTTGCATGAAGAGAACTTTATAACAAAGCTTATAGTTTAAGACATACCTCAAGTTGTTCCTTACAAACCTTGTAGAATATTTTTCGCAACAATCTTACTTTCATGATACAAGCCTTTCCTTTGATATCTTCTTGTGAATTTAGCCATAATCTACATATCTACAAGCTTAGTTCTTCCAAGGAAACTACAAGTGAAAAGGACAATAAAGATAATACTTATCTTTTGTAAGAAGATGGAAGTTTCTTCTTGAATGACTCCTTTGTGATAGATCAATATTCCTATATGTACTTGCAACAATTACTTGACAAGTACCAAAACTATACAAGTAAAATAGTATGATAACAAACTCCAAACCTTAAGTTATTTTTCAAGATATCAATTCTATTCACTTTTATACTTTACTAGGTTTCCAACTTCTTCCTAGACTATCTACAAACCATCGAGACTAATAAGCTAGAAAAAAATTAGAATAGGGTTAGGGTTTCTTAGGTTTCACAAGAATTTAGATATTACAAACCCTAGAAAAAAAATGAAATTTCTAGAACCCGAATCTAATATGGATTAGACCTTATCGAAACATAAATAATTATACGTACCTTTTATTATTATTACTTTTGTCAATTACTTTTTTTCAAGAATTAGGTTGTACCCTTCTTCTTTTTTCAGTTTTGTCTTCTTTCTTGAGCAGCTTGACTTCTGCTTCTTTTGTGTTGTTGTATATTTTTAACCTAGATTTTATATGCCATACATCATTTGTTGCACTTAGAATTGTACACTTGCATCATAGTCGACAGAGGTACCACTTCTTTGTTGCAATTCTCAAGATTTTGAAATATTACTACAATTGTTTCTTTACAAGACCATTGCACTATAACTTTGTAACACAACTTCAGATCTTTGTAATGTTTGGATGGCTCCAGATCACTAAAATATGTAACTTTAACTTGAAATCACTCTAGTACTGACTATTGTTAAAATTGGCAACTAGGGCCAAACTCCATGTGGGTCATCTTATTTATGGCAGTTGATATTTTTATTGAATCCCTCTCATTGAGAGGTGTAGGATTGATCTAAAGATCATCCGATTTCGTCAAGTATTCATGGAGTTATAAATTTATTTATGTTATAAGACAAATTGTCAAGCCGGCCAGCAACTTGTGTAGGCTCGGAAGCCCAATAGTCATGTCTATTCATCATCTACGTTTTAGTATAAATAAGTGAGGACTTGAAGTCATTTAAGACACTCTTGACGTAATCTCCTCTCCACGTCTTGGGTTTTTGGAGAAGGAAAGACACTAAAGAGTACGTTGATGCCCTAGCTGCAAATGATGCCCTAATCCAACCTAGGTCATGAAGACATCTATCCACTGGCAAATGAAGAGCCTAATATGCAACAAGGAGACTTGTTCACGCAGCACAAGAACTTGCATGGAAACTCGTGCATGAAGGAGCAGGTCCGTATTAAGATATGACTGCACCTCGGCTAGGGTATTAGGTGCAGGCGTGTTCAGATTTTGGAAGCAGGCATGATGACGCAGTCAAGACATGAAACCGCTATCAAGGTATGAAGTCACAGTCATGTATTGGACCAAGGCATGAAGACACAGTCAAGGTCATGTAGCCGTAGTGAGATGTTAAAATTGGCAACTAGGGCCAAACTCCATGTGGGTCATCTTATTTATGGCAGTTGATATTTTTATTGAATCCCTCTCATCGAGAGGTGTAGGATTGATCTAAATATCATCCGATTTCATCAAGTATTCATGGAGTTATAAATTTATTTATGTTATGAGACAAATTGTCAAGTCACCAGCAACTTGTGTAGGCTCGGAAGCCCAATAGTCATGTCTATTCGTCATCTACATTTTAGTATAAATAAGTGAGGACTTGAAGTGATTTAAAACACTCTTCACGTAATCTCCTCTCCACGTCTTGGGTTTTTGGAGAAGGAAAGACACTAAAGAGTACGTTGATGCCCTAGCTGCAAATGATTCCCTAATCCAACCTAGGTCATGAAGACATCTATCCGCTAGCAAATGAAGAGCCTAATATGCAACAAGGAGACCTGTTCACGCAGCACAAGAACTCGCATGGAAACTCGTGCATGAAGGAGCAGGTTCGTATTAAGATATGACTGCACCTCAGCTAGGGTATTAGGTGCAGTCATGTTCAGATTTTGGAAGCAGGAATGATGACGCAGTGAAGACATGAAGCCACTATCAAGGTATGAAGTCGCAGTCATGTATTGGACCAAGGCATGAAGACGCAGTCATGTATTGGACCAAGGCATGAAGACGCAGTCACGGTCATGTAGCTAGAGTGAGATAGAGCCGCAGGCATAGAAGCATGGAAGCCGCAGTGATAACATAATGAAGCACGTAAGAGTCGCAAGCATAGAAGCACAATTGGCTGCAGTCATAAAATGGAACCGCAGTCAAGGGTTTGGCTGCACCTCGCTATAGCAGTCATAAACCCGGGTGCTTTACGAATGTATCACTGCGTATCCTAGCAGCCTCAGCATATATATGTATATGATAGCACTCAGTCTAGTCATGCAAAGATCTGGCCGCAGTTAAACAAGCGAGTGTATCTACTTATTACGCAGCCCTTATTCATTGCTCTAGGAGGCCATTATACGTTGGTCTTAGATGCCCTAAATCAACATAACCTTTGAGTCTTATATGCTTGAAGGAATCTAGAACATAGCCTAGCTGCTTTTCTAGGCTACAAGCCATAGCAAGCAGCTAAGGCTGATATACATATGGCAGTGTAATAGTGTTGCAGCATGATGAGTAATGATGTAAAGGGCAACATGATCAGTAAGACTACATGATAATGTAAAGGGCAGCATGATCTGTAATGAGACTGTATGATGATGGAAGATGCAGCATGATGATGAGAGCAGATGAGAGCAACTCAGTCATCAAGGTCCAGCACTGTGATGGTACAGCATGGTGCTACATAGTAAGGTGCAACGAATGGACGATAGGCGAAGCCGTCACCTTGGAGAATCAGTTGAAGCAGAATGTCTTCCGCTGATCTCATGTATCATTGTTATAGGAGATGATCTATGCTCAAGATAATTCAAAGTGTTGACTTCTATTGCAAATGTACTATCTCTCTCTGCTGAACTTTGAAGAACATAAAAGAAGAATTGATCAAGGGTTTCCCCACATTGGGGTTTGTCCCTGGCTAGTGCCAAATCTTGTGTCCTCTTATCTTGGCTTGTCTTCTGCAATTTATATTTATGTTCTATCTGCAATTTACTTTAATGTTGATGTGTTTGCTAACTGTGAAAATTTAAATAAATTGCTCTAGCATAGAACATACCAAAATTTAACATGGTATCAGAGCTGAGGTGAAGACAATGCCCAAGCAAGAGTGAAAGAGCAATCACCAAAGATAGTTGGGACAAGACAAAAGGATCAATGGGATCATCATCCCTCTTCTCATCCACTAAGGGTGAAATCAAAGTAGAATGGCGCAGCGGAATATGGCCTACCTAAAGATCACTTCATTGGGAAGACTTGATCTCAGGGTGGAAGGAAAGGCAGATAACTAGTTCGGCCATTATGCGAAGGAGTGTCTGAATGTCAACGACACGTCACTTGATGATGATAACAATCATTGCAGGGACATCTTCAATGGTCAAAGGAATGATAGGTAATGCAAGTGATCAAGGAAATGATCGACTCTTCAGAGAAAGCAAGGAACCCCAGTGCTTCAAGGCACTCCATCAGATAGATGGGTACACTCTCTAATTTGGTAGAGATGGAAACAGTCGTGCGATTGTACTTGGAGCCGATGCCACCTATCCTGAAAAGGGTGTAGGGAATGTTACCTCTCAATTGAATGAGGGTAACACGATTCAATTACATAATATCTTTTTAGTACCTGATTGCAAGAAGAACCTAGTGTCCATTTTAGCAATGGAAGTCGAAGGTTTCAAGGTGGCAGTCGTCGATGGAAAGGTACGTGTTTGAAAATAGAATTCTCAAATATGTTTTTGAGTTCAGGGTTGTATCAATTTGCAGGAAGTCCACTAGGGACCATGTCCATTGACACGTAGCAACGAAGGTCTATGAGTCAGATGGTGACAGGGATGCCTGAATTCAAAAGGAGCATGAAAGTACATGTCTGAGATGTACCAAAGCAAAATCTTACAAGGGGACAATTCCCCTCATGTAGCAGGTCCACAGGTCTGGAACAACCCGAGGGGTTTGAGATTGATAATCAAGAATCTCGCATATACAGGTGGAAGAAAGCCCTCTATGGCTTGATGCAAAACACCCCGGGCATAGTATGAGAGGATCGATAGCTATTTGATAAAGCTGAAATTCACTAGGAGTGAAACGGATCCAAACCATCCAAAGGTTGTGGATGATAGACCTCTCATACCAGCACCTTATGAGGACAACCTATTTCTAACAGATGCAGACCCTCTCACTTGCAAAAGTAAGAGGGAGTTGGATTTCGGATGTGGAATGGTGAACTGCAACCCTGTGACTACCTCGAGGATACATGATAGTGATGTCGGACCAGATTTGGGAAATGCCTCTGAGTTTCATAAACTCATTCGCGTTGATGTTCTTGATGAACTTTCGTCCGAACATATGTTTTGCAGTTAGCATGATGAGCTCATATCTGGTTGAGCCTCATTGGATTAGTGCCAAGAATCTTCTGAGATATCTTCAGGGCACAATCTCTCATGGATTGAGATACACTGCAAGAAATATGAAACTGCATGATTATTCGAATGCTAAATGGGCAGGCAGTGTAGAGGATGACTAGAGCACTTCTCAATGTTGGTTCTCTTTGGATTCTGCTTCGATATCATGGATGAGCAGGAAGCAAAATTCGGTTACTATAAGCACCACCGAGATCAAATACATAGATACGAGTATGATCTCGTGTGAAGGTGCATGGTTGCAGTAGCTCTTAAGTGAGTTGATTATACACATGATGAATACCACTGTGATTCTCTGTGACAACCAGAGGAGGGATTCGATTATAGAGGAATCTTGTATTCGATGATTGCTCCAGCAGATAGACATCAGACACTGCCTTACCTGGGATATGGTAAGTCAATGAGCAAGGAGGCTCCATCACATTGAGACTGATGTACAGGTCGCCATCATTTTGTCAAAGCCCTGGGGAAAGATCAAATATGTGATCTTCCCGAATGACTTGGAGTCGTCAAGAGACCCTTGTAAAAGGGTCCTGCATGGTGCATACATCGAGCTCTGGGAGCTTTGGGGGTTTGTGGTTCTTACTGGAGTGACATATGACCACAAGGTGACTCACCATCCCCTGGTGGTGTACGTGTAAAGGGTAAAAGAATCAAAACTTTCCCTGTGACACCTTGTGGCGACTATGTAACAGGATGATTAGTTCTCCTGTGAGGTCTAGATGATGTGTTCTCCATGACGATTGTGTAGCAGGATGATTAGTTCTCTTGTGAGGTCTGGATGATGTGTTCTCCATGACGATTGTGTAGAAAGATGATTAGTTCTCCTGAGAGGTCTAGATGATGTGTTCTCCATGACGACTATGTAGCAGGATGATTAGTTCTCATGTGAGGCCTAGATGATGTCTTCTCCATGACGATTGTGTAGCAGGATGATTAGTTCTCCTGTGAGGCCTGGATGATGTCTTCTCCACGGCGATTGTGGAACAGGATGATTCGCTCTCCTGTGGGCCAGGATGATTAGTTCTCCGTGGCATCCACTGGACAGGATGATTCGCTCTCCTATGGACAGGATGATTAGCTCTCCTATCGAGGCATCCTACCCATGCAGTCTGGGACTCATGGGAAATACCTCTCATCTGATCAATGAGCAGAGAAATGAGGATAGGTGTTTCTGGGAAACTAGTGTCTTTTCCATCAACTAGCCCTCTAGGTTTGGCAGCTACCCTAGAAACAACAGTTCAAAGTAATTCAATGATTTCTTCTATGCACAATAGATAAGAGAAAGATGAGTGGACCAACCTGGAACTTCCGCTTAATCCTTTGCTCGATCCTTCTCCCCCTTGACAGAGCTTGCAACTCCTCTCTGTACTTATCCCGCTTGAAGAGTACCTATAGAAACACAGTAGCAAAGAACCATCAAAGCATCTTGATCTATTGTAACATAAACACTACAGAATTAGATGTATAATGAGCATACAATGGCATTCACAAATAATAACATTCACAAGTGCACAATTATATGGAAGAAAACTTGAAGAACTTTATTAAATAGAAGGGAGAATTACAACCCAATTGTCTAATCCAGCATCATCCTCCCAGCATCAATCCCTCTTCACCTCATGAAATAGCAAGATCACGCCAACAATACAATGCTCTTATCTCAAACACAAACTATCAGCACTTCCTTGCAATTCACAATATTCCAGCCTCTGGATCTCTTAGATGAGGGATCCATTTATAGATGTGAGCAAGAGTGTGAGTCATCTCTGGGGTTTTGATTAGTGTCATTCCACTTGTTACAATTGATTCCACTTGGAGATTTCTTGGATCTCTTACTCATCCCTGGGCGAATTCAGAGAGGCAAGTGTCATAAGAGAAGTTTCTAGAAGATTCCATGAGCATCCACTTAACAAACTGTCTCATACATTTGTCCATCCTCACCCATCGCACCCTATAGAAGGCCTAATCAGTATGCATCGCACCTGGCTAGTGTAGAAATCAGTATGCATCGCACCTTGACAGTGGAGCAATCAGTATGGTCCAGTTTAGGCCAATTCTGGATGGTTTCTCAGGTGGAACTTTTGGGGAATGATGTAATCAGATGACCATGTTCTTTTAGGATATGAAGCAACTCTTTTAGGGGTTGAAGAGCCCTAGTTTATTGACATATAATATTGGGGTTGAAGTGCCCAAATATGTCTATAACAATAGGGACCATAGTAGTACCGATGGACGCATCATTGTATCTACCGTACTCCCTATGCTAGGATGACCTTCATTGATCTAGGATCAAAGAATACTGGTCTGGGACCAGTGGTAGGAGTTGTACGCACAATGACACTGACTTCAGGTCAATAGAGGACTAGTTTGGGACCAGTGGTACATACTCTGAGACTGACTTCGAGTCAGTCGAATACTGGTCTGGGACCAGTGGTAGGAGTTGTACCTATTATGACACTGACTTCGAGTCGGTTAAAGATTGGTTTGGGACCAGTGGTACACACTCTGAGACTGACTTTGGGTCAGTGGAGAATGGTATGACATTCTCGATCAATTCTTCTTCTTCATGGTTCAGCAGAGCTGAGTAGAGTAGAGCCAGTAGCGCTGAGCAGAGCAGCAGAGATAAGCAGAGTTAAGCAGAGCTGAGCAGAGAAGAACTAAGCAGAGCTGAGCAGAGTAGAGCCAGCAGAGCTGAACAAAACAGACCTGAGCATAGTAGTGCAGGGCACTAATGGCAGAAATAGTACAATCAGACATATGGATCAACGGATGGAGTTCTCCGTAGTTGAGAGGGAATGTTAAAATTGGCAACTAGGGCCAAACTCCATGTGGGTCATCTTATTTATGGCAGCTGATATTTTTATTGAAACCCTCTCATCGAGAGGTGTAGGATTGATCTCAAGATCATGTGATTCCGTCAAGTATTCATGGAGTTATAAATTTATTTATGTTATAAGACAAATTGTCAAGTCGTCCATCAACTTGTGTAGGCTCGAAAGCCCAATAGTCATGTCTATTCGTCATCTACATTTTCGTATAAATAAGTGAGGACTTGAAGTCATTTAAGACACACTCTTCATGTAATCTCCTCGCCAAGTCTTGGGTTTTTGGAGAAGGAAAGACACTAAAAAGTATGTTGATGCCCTAGCTGCAAATGATGCCCTAATCCAACGCAGGTCATGAAGAATTCTATCCGCTGGCAAATGAAGACACCTAATACGCAACAAGGAGACTTGTTCACGCAGCATAAGAACTCACATGGAAACTCATGCATGAAGGAGCAGGTTCGTATTAAGATATGATTGCACCTCGGCTAGGGTATTAGGTGCAGTCATGTTCAGATTTCAGAAACAGGGATGATGACGTACTCAAGACATGAAGTCGCAGTCATGTATTGGACCAAGGCATGAAGACGCAGTCAGGGTCATGTAGCCATAGTGAGATAGAGCCGCAGGCATAGAAGCATGGAAGCCGCAGCGATAACTTAATGAAGCACATAAGAGACGCAAGCATAGAAGCACAGTTGGCCGCAATCATAAAATGGAACCGCAGTCAAGGGTTTGACTACACCTCGCTATAGTGGTCATAAACTCGGATGCTTTACAAATGCATCACGTGTATCCTAGCAGCCTCAGCCTATATCTGTATATGATAAGCATTCAATCTAGTCATGCAAAGATCTGGCCGCAGTTAAACAAGTGAGTGTATCTACTTATTACGCAGCGCTTATTCATTGCTCTAGGAGGCCATTATATGTTGGTCTTAGATGCCCTAAATCAGCATATCCTTTGAGTCTTGTATGCTTGAAGGAATCTAGAACATAGCCTAGCTGCTTTGCTAGGCTATAAGCCATAGCAAGCAGCTAAGGCTGATATACATATGGCAGTGTAATAGTGTTGCAGCATGATGGGAATGGGCAACATGATGAGTAATGATGTAAAGGGCAGCATGATCAGTAAGACTACATGATAATGTAAAGGGCAGCATGATCTGTAATGAGACTGTATGATGATGGAAGATGCAGCATGATGATGAGAGCAGATGAGAGCAGCTCAGCCATCAAGGTCCAGCACTATGATGGTACAACATGGTGCTACACAGTAAGGTGCAGCAAATGGACTATAGGTGAAGCCATCACCTTGGAGAATCAGTTGAAGCAGAATGTCTTCAACAGATCTCATATATCATCGTTATAGGAGATGATATATGCTCAAGATAAGCCAAAGTGTTGACTTCTGTTATAAATGTACTATCTCTCCCTCTCTCTGCTGAACTTTGAAGAACATAAAATAAGAATTGATCAAGGGTTTCCCCACATTGAGGTTTGTCCCTGGCTAGTGCCACATCTTGTGTCCTCTTGCCTTGGCTTGTTTTCTACGATTTATATCTATGTTCTATCTACAGTTTACTTTAATGCTGATGTGTTTGCTAACTGTGAAAATTTAAATAAATTGCTCTAGTATAGAACATAACAAAATTTAACAACTATAAGTTCAGATCACAGTAGTTTCAACTGCAACTTTTAGTCTACTAATTCAAATGATAGACCTGTAACTTTGGATGAAACTTCTGCAACTTCAGCTCTCAGGAATTTCGTCTACTAGATTTGCAACGTCAGATGATGGATTTACAATTTCGGATAGGCAGATTACCTATTGTATCTTTGGTCTTATTTCACGTATATGCATGAGTCAACTTTTCTTTTCTACAGGGATTTATGCTTTTATAAAACACTATGGTGATAGTAGCTCTAAAGTAGGTCCTTTATCTAGACAGAATTTATACAGCTCGGTCCTTGGAATTGTTAATTTTTGTTATCCACGAAATTTGCTAAATTGGATTTTGGATTTTTGAGTTCAATTCATACCCTACTTCTTGCACAAAACCCCACTCTATCAATCAAATATCTCGGCCTAGTTTAGGCTCATATATTGGTCCTTCGTGTTGAAGAATCTAGGGGAATTCAATACTTAGAAATTCTTCTCAAACTTATTGATAACAGTTTGTGTTGTCTTCTTGTATTAACTTTGTTATGTTAGTGTGTTCTTCAATCTTCAAATAGTTATCAAATTGAAAGATCAACAATAAAACAAGTACACAAGATATTGGCTCCAAGCCAAGGACAAACCTCTCCTCTTGAGAGTAAAACCCTTGAATCTCTTATTATAGATATTTAGATGATGAATACCAATACCCTTGACAAAATGGACACAAGGTTACCTCCAAGATGTTTGTCACTATTCTCTGCACTATTTAGTTTATGATTCAATATCTCGATATCACTGTACTCCTTCTCCTTATGTATTCTATTTCCTGTCACTATCTTCAACACCTTCTTCATTCGACTTGCCACAGGCCTTTGGTTCTTCGTTGGTTACAATAGATATTAGAGAGGCTACCACTTAGCATTGCATTGAGTGTTGTCACAATTATATGTGTGTGTGTGTGTGTGTGTGTGTGTGTGTGTGTGTGTGCAATCCTTTGATTAGTTCTAAGACATATATATATTATCGTGGGTGGCTTATGGACTTCCAGAAGATATCACTGTTTACAGGCTTCCCAAGTATATTACCAAAGGTGACTCACATGGTTCTGATATATATCATTGAGCTCCAGAATTCTGAAAGGTGTATATCATCGAGCTCCTTACAAACTTCTAAGGGGTGTATTACCGAACTTCACTTCACAGACTTGTGATGTATGTAAGACCGAGCTTCACTTACAGACTTGCGATGTATGTATCACCAAGCTTCACTTACAGACTTCTGATGTATGTATCACCAAGCTTCACTACAGACTTTCGAGAACTGGAACATTGTCTATGTATTGTTAGACCAGACTTCCAAAACTTTGATATTTTCGAGATATTCACAGTGTATTCATTTCGATGACTATAATGAGTGTTCTATTTTTGAAGGCTTTTTTTTCTTTTGACTTTACATTACCTCTTATATATATGGGTCAACAATGATGCACCAAGCCGACAAGAATTCCTTGAATCTAGGCCAACATATCAAGGAGATTTATTGCATTTTGTAGAGCGGATTTGCATGACAATAGTGACACTTATCTTGGAGCGTAACCTTCGACCTTATGACTTTCATAACACTTATGATGAAACATAAAAATCCTAAAGAGATCAAGAAAAAGTCTTTGACCTATGGTAAACACATCTTGCTCATGAAACCCATGATGCAAGGAATAATAGTTTTCTTCATATTATTATAGTTACAAGTCATAATGAAAACCGAACCTAGTTACTTTTCCTTGAACACTCCCTCTTAACTAGGGAGCTATTAATTAAATGGTACATCGCTATATCTCATAAGAAGAGTCAGACTAGTAATCCATTTGTATAGCATCAATATAACCAACATTGTCACATAGCAAGGCCTTAACTAACAACTCTATCTCTCAATACATCAGAGCATAATGTTGGCGAGACCAATCATGATAGACACCTACATCATTGTCTCTCAAGGTTCATACCCACCCAGGTGTTCACTGAGTATGACCTTCTAGGACTACTCTTATTTGGGTCTCCATCTCTCAAAGAATATCGGTCCTCTTGCCTACTCTTTTCTTGGATGCCCTACACATCCTCAAAGAGTATTAGATGCCAGATGATTACTCAATCCTACATCCTTTCTCCAAAATGAAGACAAGGATAATGTGTCTATCTCTTCCTCTTAATTGAGGAAGATATGCCCAAGTTTCCTCTGACCAGAAACTTGACCAAGCTCCTTTGTAATTAGGAACTTGTTAGAACTCCCTCTTAGCTAGGGACTTGTCCATTCATCAGCAACTTCTTCTTCAGGGGTCCTCCATCTACTTGGTCAACTTATTTCCTTGATGTCATGAAATTTAGTCGAGCTTATTCCTTGTAGGGAAACAACCATCGATCACTTTCCTTATTATTCTGTCATGTCATTCCTTTCTTCATGGAAAGTGGCCTTCCTGGTGTATATCTGGAACCTTATTTATATGGCTACTTCTTTTTCTTCATGCTTCTTTTAGGACTTTCCATCCATCGCATGAATGTTGGATGTACTTGTAATTACAAATCTTGTTCTAGTAGCCATGTATGAACTTCATCCAGATATTATTCAAGAAATCAAAACATAGAATTAAATCAAATCATACCTTTCAAGATGGCTCTTTATCATGACATCCTTTTAGTAGGTATCAGCGTCCTGCATACTTGTAGACACATTTCCCAAATATATACATTTTCAAGGGTCTCCATCATTTTCAGACTTTCATCAGAATCTTCATATATTTCTGGATAATCTCCTAGTCAACTCTTCTTGGTCTTTTGGATGTTGATTGCCTTAATCATGGTTGCATAGCTCACGATATCTTCCTTCCTCACTCATTCCATTCTCAGGGGTTCCTAATCAGAGTTCTTGTAATCGTAGTCAACCACCTCATATTTTATGTGGGAACATATTGTGTTGATTTCATCTAGTGTGACTTATGCTTTTCTGCATCTTTTCAGAGGAGTAGATCCTTTTTCTCTTAATCGTGCTTCTTAATATAGTAGTGATCCATGTTACTTGCAACCATATGAAATGACATTATAAAATTAAATACAAGCATACATACCTCATTTTACCTTTAGGTCATATAGGCTTCTTCCAGCTGCTTCCTTGATCTCATGTTAATCATGTCAACTTCTTTTACTAGCTTCTTTACCAATATGATGTACTCGTACCACTTATATAACAAGTACAAACCAATTCTTTAGAAGCATGAATTGGTCATAAAAAAACATTATAGTAGTGGAAGCATTTATAATTTTCATAATCAACAAGAGATTACACTCTTAATTACTTCAATCATCTAGACCACTTTTTATATAAACCCTAAGTCATATCAGCAATTCAATCACGATTAGATAACTTGAGAAACCATATGATAGACTCTCTATTAGAGTTTTCGGTAAACACTAGATTTTATCAGCATGAATTGCGTCTACTAGGGTTTGATATAAACCCTAGATTTTCCATCTATAAATTCTCGGCACACAATTTATGGATTCAGTTGAATACACATACTATAGAATTTAATCATTACTAGGATTTAGTTTACAACCCTAGATTTCAATCATCATCCTAGAACTTTCAAACCTTGACTAGGACTTCACTATCAAAACTTAGATCCCATTATCTTTAGAAAATTTGATCAGCACATATTTCTAGAAGATAACCATTATATAGTTAGACAATATATTGACCAAGACTAAGCTAGGAAAAGAAACATGTACCTAGGGTTTCATTCCTAGGACTTTGCATGGCACAGATCTTGCTTGTAGGCCTAACCAAAACTTAGGTTTTTGATTCATTGTCAAAGCAAATCCTTATTCTATCTGAACTTCAAGGGTTCAATATTTCAACCTTGATAGGTTAGAGCTTCCATTATCATATAAAAAACTCGAATATGACATTACCAATAAATCAACCAATATAGGAAGTACAGGAATTTCTTCATTGATAGCCCTAATTAGGTTTAGGGTTTCACACAACATCAGTTTATGTTAATCAGTGTAGAAATTTTAATCATTAATATCCTTAAGAAGGTTTAGGGATTGACATCCTATCAATATGCCCTTAGGTTAGGGTTTCCATAGAACCTTTCAAGGTTCTTTTCATTCAAATAATTTAGACATGAATAGGGTGGTAGATTCATCAGATGATGAATTACCTCAAACAAGAATCTTTTATGATTCAAGAAAGCTAAACAAGATGAGCGTTAGTAGTGTAGAAAGGATTTGACAAAGAGAATAACAAAACTTTATAATAGAGACATACCTATGATTTTTGACAAACCTTTGTAATGCCTTCCTTCATACTCCTTGATATTTTAGCAAATCCTTCCTTAGAATAGTTAATAGTGGCCTACAATACATGCTTTCAAGCAAAACGATGGTACCAAGAATATGCCATAATTTTTTTCAAGTTAGATTTCTTGTAGAATATATAGGATCAATTTCATTTATTTCATATCTAAACTACTTTCTAAGAATCACATGGACTATCTAAAGGTTACAAATTAAACTAGCTAATCTTAGAGATTCATACGTACCTTTGACTTGGTTACTTTAATACTTACTTGGTTACTTCAAGTCTTTAGAGGATCATTTCATCTAACTGTGATGACATTGAATCAATGAGACCTTTCTTACCATGGTAGCTCCAGGTTAGGCAAAGGTTGTAGCATCACTATAGGCTGAGACTGGAGCATCATCATGGGCTGAGACTGAAGTATTATCAAAACTGTGATATATTAGAGAATGAGAGTTCTTAAGATTGTTGTCGTGTTATGACTTAAGTCAAGGTGATATCTTTGAAGTGGCATCTTTCTCATTTATGAATTTGCAATGGCATTATTTTTATTGACGCCACATCCTCATGGTTGCCTCGAGACTAGACTAGCATTGTGTTTTCATCATACCTGGGATTGTGACACACCATGATATGCCCGAGACAGAGGTTGTGATATAGACATCTCTGTATTGTAGATATTTACTCTGTGACTGTGATGTAGACACTTCTAACCAAGACTATGATATAGAGGCATCGTGACCCTTCACTGGGATGAACACTTCTTCACAAGATTTTCAGTAATATAGTTGATCTACTTCATGCCCTTCACGAACCATAGCTTCTAAACGATGTTGAAGAATCTAGGGTAATTCATGACTTAGTGATTCTTCTCAAACTTATTGATAACAGTTCGTGTTGTTATGTTAGTGTGTTATGTTAAGGATGTGAAAACTCTTATGGAAGTCCGAAAAAGATAGAGACCCTTGACAATGAATATTTGTGGGAAATGTGTCAATTTGCATGCAGGATGATGATGCTTACAGGAAGATCTCATGGTGAAAGATCATCACAAAGGTAATTTTGATTTGAATTGTTCATTGATTATTTTTGAAATAACATCTGGTTGGGCTTATGTAGGACTTTCGAAGGGAATATTTGTAAATAACTCCCAAGAATATCATATAGAATATCAAGCTTCAAGCTTCAAGTTGCCCTGATGATGGATCCCAGTTGGGATTCGAAACGTTGGCAGAACAATCTTCTTACTGTGGAATCTCCGATGAATGAATCAAAAATATTATACCACAGAGGTCTCAAATCCAGGATGTAATGTCCTTCCGAAATATCGCATGAAAGCATAATGACATGAAGCAAAACCAGATGGAAGATCCGATGGATCACTTTTTGATGAGTTGAGGACATGACTGAATCATGGATGAAAAGTGATGGATGATATGTTCCCTATATAGAAGATCCCAAATATAAAGACTCCTTGATGAAGAAGAAATTCATGAAATCGAATAAAGGAGTTCTTCAAGTAGCCGGTTGTTTCAAGATCTCCACATAAGGAGTTGTGATAGGGCCCTGGTTAAGAAGAGGCCTAAGAAGAAGTTTCTTACTTGGAAGAAACTTGGAAATTCCTAAGTTGGAAGCTTAGGTATATTCCTCTATGATACGAATGAGTACATTCCTTTAATGGAATAAAGCCTCCTGGTATAAAAAGAAGTGATAGACATGTTGTTCTGATCTTCACTTAGGAAGATGGAATGGAGGATTGTGTAATCATTTGACATATGATTCTCTTAGGGGAAGAGATAGGGAATCCCATGAAAGAGTAGTCATGGAGGACTTATATTCTTTTGGGACTGGGGAGTCCAAGAAAATAATAGTCCTTATGGAGCATATCCTGAGTGAACCCGGGTGGGGTATGTTCCTAGAGAGACAATGATGAGTATGTCTATAAATCATTCGTCTCACTGGCATTGTGCTCTGATCTTGTGGAGAGATAGAGTTGTTAGTCAAGGCCTTGTTATATAACAATGTTGGTTGGTATGATGCTATACAAATGAGTTACAAATCTGAATTCTTCTTATGAGAGATTCTTAAATTGAGAAAGTCCAAGTACCATTATGAATACCTCCCTCGCTAAGAGGGAATGTTGAAAAGTGTAATTAGGTTTGGTCTTCATAATGACATGTAAATGTGATTTTATGTAATGAGATGTAAATAAGAAAAATGAAATTATTTTATTGACTTGTTTCATGAGTTTCATGAGCAAGGCTTTTATTTTTGAGTCAAGACTCCCATTGAGAGTCTTTAGGATTTATTTATCATATAGTCATAAAATGTAAGAGTCATTGTCATGTAATGAAGTCATGTTACACTTTGTCATCTAGTATATGTAAAAGTATCCTCCAAGAACTTTTTACCTGACATCTTCAAGTTGGCCTACAACAATGAAGGAATATGCTAGAATAAGTCGTCCTAATCTCCCGCTGTCAAGTCAGCCTAAAGACCCAGTGAAGAGGTGTATATATAGAGGAACTCGGCCTCATTTAAAGACATACAATTTGGACAAGAAACTCAACTTGAATTCGATCTAATTTCGGCCTAAGATAAGTGCGAAGGAGGGTGCAGAACAAAGTGTGAAGTAAAGGCAGTGAAAGGGTTTCCTCTAGGGTTGTGAAGGTCTCTCTTCGAGGGTAGCAAAAAAGGATCTTCTCGATCAGCGAAGGAGGCAGTAATCATCTGGACAGTGCAAAGTTTCTTCTAGGGAAATAAGAAAGGATTATTTAGGAAAGGTCGAAGTAAAGAGCTAGAGACCAACATTCTCTAAGCGAAGTCAAGGAGGAGCAGTAAGAAGGATAGACACTGAGTTTCTCTAGAAGGAGTCGAGGAGAGCAGTTCAAAATCAAGAAGAAAAGGTGAAGGAAGGAACAAGAAGAGCATCAAGGTTGGTGACAAGGTTCTTGGGAGGATACTAGAGTCAAGCGTCTGTGTCATGGTCATGGTACTTATCAATTGAAGATCTAGAAGAAGAATTTTAATCAGGTTTTCCTCTCAAGAGGTGAGAGATTTTGGCCCTGGCTGGAGAAGCCTACATATTGTGTAACTTATCTTTTGATTATGAATTTTGGTAATTGTCTTGATGAAATAACACATTAATAAGCTAACAAAGAAAATAATATACGATAAAGAAGTAAAAGTGCATCACAAGCAATTATCAAGCAGAGAAATTTTTAGCTTTGAATGCCCTAGATTTCTCAACAGAATCTTGTGTGCTTTTGCATCCCTTGATGAGATGCCATTTCCTTGATTTTCCACCTTAGCTCTGATACCATGTTGAGAAATCTAGGGCATTAGGATTAGGAAATTTCTCTATCAATGATAATTTCTTGTGAATGCTTTTTACTTCTTTAGATTATGATCTTTTCTTTACTTAGATTATTATAGAGTCCGTCTTCATCAAACAGCTACCATAGCATAAACAATAAAGAGACAAGAGACACACAATGTACACGATCAGCCAAGGCCAAAACCTCTCCCACTTGAGAGGAAAACCAAAAACAAATTATTCTTCTTCTAGAAACTTCAATTGACAAATACCAAGACCACGACCAAGACCCTTGACACAACAAACTCTCCAAGACCAAGTCACAAGCCTTCATTTTTCTTCCTTGATTCAATGGCAGTGAAACTTCTTCCTTTTCTCACGAACTCAACTTTCCTTCAAATTTTGGTCCCTTGTTTCAAATCTGCAAATTTTAGCCCTGTTTTAGAAACCCTCTCACGTGTGGTTGACCAACATTGAACCTTGATTTAACTCCGCTCTAGATGGAGACTTCTTTTTTGGCAACTCAGCTTGAGATCCACCTTATCTTTAGCTTGATCTAACCTTCAAGTTTGACTATCATACCTCGGCTTCTTCTACAGTGGACAACATCTATTCCTCGCATGTGTGGAGTGGATCAACCCAAAACAAATCCGAAAATATCCTTGATTATGTTCCTCCTTCCTTCGCTTGGTTGTAGGATTCCTTCTTCATGAACTTCGCACTTATTTATGCCTTCTTATCCTTGACCGAAATTATGTATACAAATGAAGGTCAAGTTGCCTATATATAGTGCCTTTCTCCTCAAAATGAGTTGACATATCTCAGTGACAAGGCCGACATGTCTTTCTAGAATTATCTTAAGGCCGACTTCAAGGTGACCTTGCGACATGGCCTTGGAGGATTCACATATTTTTCTTTTACCATAAATTATATGCCCAAATGGATCTTTCATCTTTGACACTGAATCTATAGAGTTTAGGACATCATGACTAATCCTAAAGGCTCACAATGTGAGTCTTAACTAAAAATAAAAATCCTTGAGCATGAAACCCATGACTCGAGCATTAAAAAAATAATTTTATTTTTATTCTTTACATCATTTACATAAAATCATGATTACACATGTCATTATGAAAACCGAACCTAGTTACACTTTTCAACAATATGAAAACTAATAATGATGATTTGAAGTTATTATATGTATAAGAAAATTTGTTCTAGTTATGCCCTAGTAAAATCAACACAATCCTTACCCCATCTTTAAAAATTATATATCCCAACAACTTTCCCTCAGTTACCCCAAATACATTGTTGGTTGGGTTTAAGGAAATGCCAAACTCTCGACATCTTTCAAAAAATTTCTTAAGATGACCTATTTGACTTGTTCCATCCTTTGACAAAATTGTTAAATCATCCTGATAAATTTCAATGATATTTCCAATTAATTTCTTCATAGCATAATCCATAGCCCTTTCAAATGTAGCACTTACATTTGATTAGCCACAAGGCATTCCTAAATACTCAAATATGCCTCATGGGGTTGTAAAAGTGGTTTTATGTCAATATTCTTTCTTTACCATCTAACATGGACATCATTCCTAACCATGTGTCCCTTTGCAATAAAGTTTATGTATTAAGAAGAGGGTAATTGTATCTTTCACAAGCTATATTCAAGTTCCTAAAATCAACACATAACCTTGTGGATCCATTATTTTTTTGAACCAACCACTAAGTTAGAGCACCAAGAAGAATATATAGTTTGAGCAATGATTCTTGTAACTAACATATTTTGGAGTTCTTTTTTCACTAAGGGGGGCAACATGTGATTGATTTGCCTAAGTTTTTGTCTAAAAGCCTTGAATCCTTATTTTTAAGTGGGGTAGTGTGTTAGATGAGATCTTCCCTATAAGTCTTTAACTTGTCATAAGTAAAAGCCAACACATCCAAATATTCCTTTAATAGATTTACCAATTCATTTCTTTTTCGGATGTACATTTTCAAAATATGATCAAATTGGGATACCGATAAGTCACCTCTATGTGGTCACCAGGTTAAATTTTCTTTTCATTTTTCCTTTTATAACTATTATTCTTGTCAAAGACTTGCTCTAAAGTTGTGAGTCCTCTGGGATTGGGTTTTATGCTACCTTCGTCAACCCCTTGGTATTCACACCCCTCTTCTTTATAACTGACTTGAAAATTTGCAAACTCATGCATATTGTTGATAAATCTCAATATTTGTTTTTCTTCACTGAAAACTTTCCAATGAGTTACATTATTAGGCACCAACAATCCAAAGACAGCTTCCATTTTTATTTATCTTCTATTAGTTTCTTTACAAGTTGAAGTCTTGAAGTTGATACTTCCAACTCATCTGCTTTGTTGTTTAATTCCGTAGGGACAACATCAAAGTATTGCATGGTATCCCAAATTTCATTTCTTTATCTCTTCAACCTTTCACATTTGCATGCAAATTTATTTTTGACTTGGAGAATTATTAAATCAGAGTCCTCTTTGATATTCAATAACTTGATTCCCATATCTTTAGCCATCGCCAAACCTAATAAGAGTGCTTCATACTCTGCTACATTATTAGTTGCTTAATAAGCGAAGTTGAAAATCCGCGCAAAAAGAGAAGTGATTATAATCCTAACATCCTTTCCTAATCTTGAATGGGACCTGTTACCCAACATTTTGTGGGTGATATCCCTATGAGGAAAATTTCTCCAAGAAATTGTGATCAGATCATCACAATGCGTTGAAAGGACTTTGCAGTATTTGAGGACATTCACAGCACCATGGGATCATCACAGTTTAGAATTCAAGACTCCAATAGAACCAAATCCTTTTGCACAAATGTATTGTTCAAAAGTAATAAACGAACCTCAGATTGTGAACAATCCAGATGAAATCAGAAGGATCACTAGCTGGCTTAAAGAATATACCAAATTAACTTTGCAGGAAAAATTGTCTATGATCAGAACACTAGATAAGATGCAAGGAACAAAGGCCACTTTTGATCTCTGGGTAAATCAAAAGAATTTGGTTACAATAAGAATTCTGCATGGCAATTGGAACGAAGATGTAGCATATTTGATTAATTTGCTATTATCTAATCATGTTTGTTCTTCAATAGTTTTCACAAGAGGATGGCAGCAACAGAATGACATCAGCCAATATTGCAGGATTTGGGTAAGATATTGTATTGAAAGAACAGTAAGTATGTTTCAAATCTTCAAATGGGAGTTGCTCGATGGAGTAGAATTATCAGTTCAAAATCTGCCCGATTTCCGGTCGAGAAAATCACATCCTTTTCTTGGGATTGAGATAGATCCTATGGCCTACATTAACAGGTGGAAGGTAAAAGACACTGAGTATTTGTTCCCTCATAAAAATCTTTATGTCACAACAGATACAATAAAATTCGATACAGGACAATCATCAAGAGCTCCACTAAAAAACGAATCTACTTTAACCATGGCCAGCAATAAAGGAAAAGAGAAAGTTGAAGATTCCATCGAGAAGGACACCTTGTTTGTCGACACGTATGAAGATGCCCAAATCAATAATATTGATTGGGAACAAAAGTATCTCGATATTTTGGAACAACAATACTATGAAAACAAATCCTTATCAGAATTTGATCCGGGTTCTGATATACAGAGCGACAGAAGTCTGACATGGTAGTACTATTACTGTTTGTAATGCGCATGCTTTTGTTAGTGTGTTTTCTTTATTGAATTATTATTGTACTCGAGAACTATTGGGTAGACACCGTCCAGACTAAGTAATGTCGAACAAGGACCCCCAAGATTCTCTATGTTTTGTCTTTTGATTAGTTAATTTTATAAATAGAAGTAAGTGAGATAGAGAAGGCATCGAAGGCATTGTGTGTGCGCCTGAAGAGCTTTCTGAGTGTGTGTGTGTATCCAGAGGTTAGAGACTTTTGGCTCTACTCTGTTGCTTAATTTGGTATGTACATTTTATGCTTGATTAATATTGAAGCCTGCTGGGCCGCCAGACTGAGGTCTATTCTTTTAAGATCGTCGTTTTAGAAGACTGTAAAGCGGGTTGAGAACGAGCTGGTGTCGCTCTTGGAGTCCTCGTATGTCTTGCGGACGAGTTGAAGAATAGGTTCAGCACACCTCTTCAGTTGTCAAGTAAGTACTGAGTCCATCATCTCAATCAGCAGCCAGCAGCCCCTTGAAGCCACCAAATAACTCATTGTCATTTCTCCACCACCTGAGCCAATCATGTGGTCCCTCACCCATCTATCATGATCGTATGTTTGAAGGTGGGCCTCCCGAACTTAAAGGTATGCCTTGTCATTTGGTAATTGAGTATTGTAGTTTGCTTATCATGGACACTTCTAGGCATGGATTAATGGGGGGATCTAGCAGAAAGAATGGGCTAGGTTTGTGCTCTTGTCCCTTAGCCCCATTTTGGATATTGATCTTGGATTCTAGTCATGTGGGATCTCTTTTATTGACCATTTGGCTTTAGGGATGGTATTTCACGGGAAACCTTGATTTTGCTTTCCTGGTCACACTCCCTCATCCGCATATATTACCTCCCTTTCCACTCATTATTACCCTGTTCAACATTTCTCCCACCTGGGTCCACATAGGACTAGTTCTCCCCTTCCCCTTGCCCACACCTTGGGTTAGGCCTAGAATGATGCTCCGGAGGTTGATGCAGCTAAAAATAAAAGTAAAAGCATAATTGGCCACATTCAACAAGAAAATGTACCAAAAAATGCAAAACTTGGTCCGGACAAACACATTTAACGCGTGGGAAAAAGCCAATACATGAGCTCTACCCCATCATCATGGCCATCACCATAGTTACTAATGGTTCTATGACCCTCCTTCATCATATAGGAATCCATGATTGTCCCAACCCCTGGTGGCCAATGAACCGCCCTACCTTAAAGGTGGTATTCACTACTATATCTCACACATCATGCTTTACCCCTTGAGCCCCAAGCAGTTGATTAAAGAAAAATCATAAAAAAATAAAAAGGCATATATAAAAGGGTGGAAAAATCAAGGTCGTGGCACCTCATGTACCACGATTTCTCCCCCCCTATACATTATATACCCAAGTGTGGGTTTCCCTTCTATTAGCCACCCTGTACCCCAGCATGTGACCTAGGGATTCCCCTTCTAATCCCCTACTCCATTCACCTCTTCATCACATACCACCACCTTTTAAAGGATGTACCTTGGACATATTCTCCCCTTTAGAAGTAGAAACCACCTAATAGGATACATGGTTAACCCTATTTGGATTTTGGAGACATTAACACATGCCAAAGCCCATTACAAAAGGGCAGACCATTATGAAGTCCCTATGGTCCATGGTTTGTAAGCTCTATTACTTGATTTCTTTGATGATTATTGTACTGGAAGGTTACAAGATGCATTGGATCTTATGCAGGATTGCATATGGTCTCCATCTTGGGTTTGCTCACCTTATATGGGATCTTAAACCTCCATAGGGCTACATTGCAACATGTAGGGTGTGTTTTGAGAGCCATGGGCCTCTACAACATTAGACAACACTCCATGGATCACCAGATATGTTCAGCGATCGCTTGGGATTCACCTATTGGACGAGGAAGATGCATTTGGTTCACCTTTTCCCAGCCAGCCCCACAGATGTACCATGCACTTGGCAGTTGGCCCGGGACTTGTGGGATGATGTGGCATCACCTACAACATCATCTGAGCCATTACAGATGGTTTACAAGCATCTTCCACTTACTTGGAGACCCATGAGATCACTTGTGTGCCCTCACAGACATTGGGAGCACCACAGGTTCATTATGTCGAGAACAAGGGGCCATCCCCTTGTCCGTTACTTTTGGAAGTCCAACTCATTATTTTGAAACTTATGGACTTCATCAGGCCTATTAGAGAACCCCATGACATGTATTATTGATCCTTCGACCTCTTGGAAGGCTTATTATTTTATTTGTGAACTATTTTGGTAGGATTCTCACCAATAAATAGTTATTTGCACATTATTTTAATTGATGCACTAATGTAGGCTCAAATTTGGTAATTTGAACTCTTAATGAGTGTATAAATAAGAGAGACATGAATTCATTTGTATCATCACTTGGATTGATCATTAGCTCTTGTGAGAATTTTGCATTCTTTGGAGGAGGTTATTATCTGGATGAATGGATGAATTTTGATGTTTGATCAAATCTTCTTTGTCTTAGAGATTCTCTTGTTCGCAAATTTAATGATTGGATATATTCTTCTTACATGTAAGTACCTTTTAATAGCTATTTTGGTTACGTAATTTTGTAGCATCATGATGCTAGGAATTTCTAGGGCTTATTTATTGCATCAATTTATGCAAAGTTGTGGAAATTAAGTTTCTAAATGGTGTTGTACCATGATTAGGCTATGAAATGAATGAATTAATGTTCCTAAGGACAACTATTTCTCCTGATAAGTCATTGAATTATGATAAATGAAGTATAAAGACCTTGAAGTTGCTTCAAACTAGCCCTAAGCCTACTGAAGTGTCTTCTAGGCTTACTTGATAAGTTGAAGTCGATCCAAGCCCTAATTTATCCATGACTCCATCTCTCTCGAAGAGCAAGGCACTGGTCTTCCACTGGTGATCACTTTAAAGAATATTTTTTCACCTTCTCTCTTTCTTTCTAGACCTAACCTACATAGGTCACCTAGGGCATCGCTTATCTCACAATCTATCCATCCAAATACTTATATTTTGGGTCCACAATTATGTTGGAGTTTGCTCTAGAGGCCCTCCAAATTTGAGGCAAATCCAACGGTGGGATCTCGAGATATTGCAAGCCCTAGCTTGAGGACCGTTTTTTGCCCTAGGTTTCCTTTGGCTAGTGACCTCATTGGGATTATTGCATCAAATTAAAATAAAATTTCTTATTTAATCCCTTTCTCCCCCTCAATTAGGTTAATCACACCCTTGGTTGATAAATTTCATCCGCTTGACATAATTTTGGGTCCACTTGGTCTCGTGTGGTGCCACAAATTATTGAAGCCAAATTCACAAAGACCACTTGGAATCCAAGTTTCCACAAGGATTTTAGGAGCTAAGAGTCTCCTTGACAAGTCACATACTCAAACCCTAGCTCCTAGAATTCCCCTAAGCCCTTCCTAGAGAGCCTTTCATCTTGCTTTCAAAGCAAGCAAGCCATATATTTGAGCCTCTCTTGTGAATAGGCTTCTAGGATCACTTCTCATCCTATCATTGATCCAATCATTTTCATGATCCTTATTATAATGGGTCTCCTCCCATTGGTGAAAGTTCGTAAAGAGTAGGGAGCTTTAGCTGAGGTGACAATGGGCTATTGTTCCATTATTGCATTTGACCTAGCAAGTGCCCCTCTAGGACCCCCTGCTAGTTTGAGCAGTGAAATTTTGGCGTCGTTGTCAGCGACACGAAACATGTGTTTGGTTTCCCATACGACATTTTGACATAACATTATTAGTGACTCCATTGGAAGAACAACTTCAAGGTCAATGCTTGTAGGGTGAAGCAAGCATTTATAAAGGCAATTTCATTCACCTAGCGACTCCCATGTCATTAAGGACCCAGCAACATGTTGACCACATATATTCCCGCCATACATATGACAGGGACCCCAAGATATCCTTCATCGAAATCCATGAAGACTTCATTGATAGACAACAGAAACACATCAAGACTGGTTAAAATGATCAGACATCCTTTTCATCAAAATCCTACTTTCTGTAAGCGCTTTCTTCAAAGCATATCTGCATGTGTACTCGCTTTTCATGAAACAAACTTGTGTGTATGCCACTTACCAGAACCACACTAGCGTGTGTACGTGCCTTGCAGGCTATAAAACACGCGTACATATCTGCAAATTCAGACTCAAATTTTCGCTGCAACAAAGAACTTCAGACATACCCAGATCTCAGCGTACATAGAAAAAATCACGCATTAAGAGGCTATCAATACAAATCAAATCATCTCATAATCATGATTGTCATCTCAGATCTATTAGATATGATCCATCATCAAAACCTCGGGTGCATACTTAGTTTAAATCAATAAAAAACACCAATATCCCATTACATGCATATTTGCTTCAAATCTAACTATTCAGAAGATTTCCATCACTTGCACACCTATTGTCACTTTAATATTCGTCTCCTTACATAGTTTAGCCCTTATCCAATACCACAGGTTAAAACCATACTCCAGTTGATGGTTTTCTTAGATGGGATCAAAACATCTGTTGTTGGGCTCAATACCATAGGGCAATACCATGGTAATAACCCTTGGTATTTAGAATACCATGGTGTGGAAAATGTACGCACACTTTCTTCTTCATACTTGCGTGTGTACAAGGCTTTGCTTAACCAAACCACATATACTTCTTGAACTTTCAACTTTATCATACCTCTACCTCTAAATTGCTATGCCTTTGTCAAAACAATCTATCACATCTGTAGACACATCTTATTTACATATTTAACAAGTAGGTTTTCATCAAGAGACAACTCATCAATTAGTTTTCCATTCATCAGGTAGGTTTTCATCAAGGACAACACATAATTCATACTGCCAACAATCTCCCCCTTTGGACTTGATGGCAACCACTTCGGTGTTTAGTCACCACAACTTGTAAATATTTGTAAAGCATGTCAAGCCAAGCTACTCTTCAAACACCAAGTTACTCTCCCCCCTTGACATCAAGGGCAAAGGGATGATCAATGTTGAAGGAAGACTTCCATATCTGAAATGTTGAGTATGAACACTAATCATGCTCCCCCTGAGCACATGCTGAAGTTTCTGACAGATGTACAATGAAGTACATGACTCTATGACTCATATGACTTGTCCTATCACCAAGGGCTCAAACTTACATCAATCACCCAATCACAGTGGGCTTACATATTTGACATCATTATTACATCAACTTCCCAAACACAGTGGGGTTACAAATTACATCACATGCCCAAAAGAACTTGACCACAATAGTCCATACATGAGTGAATTTGACAATGAGTACATCATAGGTCTTTACATGGCCTTTACATCAAATGATAGATAAGACATTTATAACAAAGACCAAAGACCTAAGTAAGACAATGATAGTTATCAGCAACTATCATACACCATATATGATTTGCATCATCCGCAACTCTTCATCAAATATGTAAGATAGAACATTGTAGCTTCAATATCATCAACCTGTGACCTGTTATGATGCAACCATAACACCATAAGAGAGGACCAACCATATCATCATAAAGTAAGATATGACAGTGTAGCATCATTCTTCAATATGACATGTTTCCAAGCATCATTCAACAAATGTAGCAGTATCATATAACGATGTTTTAGTAACATCATTTTCTTGGCCCAAATTCCTCATAAGAAGAATTATCACATCAACACCACTTCATCAAGAAATATGAAACTTAAGCAGACATAATCAACAAGTTCATGATTTAAGAACTTCATAAGCAGCATCACCAAAGAATCATTATGTATGAAGAAAACATACTGCTAACAATTCATTATTAGAAGCATAACAAATGCTCCCCCTGAACTTGTGCCATTTCTACAGATTGTACTTAACCAACTCCAGAACCAACAAGCAAAATTGGAGCTTGTTTCTTCATCATACCAAAAATATACACGACTGTTAAGTTCAGAACTAGCGTATACACGCGACTTGTCTTCATAAGATCCGCATACAGAAAGTGAAACACAAAAATTTCACACTATCAGCTCCCCTTGAATATGTTATGTCTATCCTTGTTTATTGTTACTACACCAAAACCATTGTCAGTAGTATAAGCAGTATGAAAATCAAAAACAACCATAAGAATCAACATGTATTACTCCCCCTAAGAATACACATCACTGATCCTGAGGACCTGATAATCATCTTATGTGTTCATGAGGTCAAGTACCTCTCACCACTTTCACATTCAATGTTAGAAATAATCATTTAAGAATAAGACACTGTAATAGGCACCATCTTCTTTTACTATAAGTCTGAACCTTTCTCATATCTATGAGAATTCCATTCTTAAAACACATATAATTTGTCTCGATTTCTATATCCTCTTATTATGACTTTTCCAGTTACTTCATTCATAACCTTACACTTGGTTGATGTGAACACAATTATATTTCCCTTATCTTCCATTTGTCCTATTCTTTTTTAGCCCTTAAAGCTAATAAAGCATCAGTTGTTGCTCCAATTTTATTAATTTTGGCTCTACCTTGTCCTAGAACTTTTGCTAAAACATCAGTTCCAAGAATAACATTACCATGATGGTTCTTCCCGAGAGACTCCATTTTACTCTTATCTGAATTCATGTGATAAGAACATCCACTATCTATGCATCATTCATCTTCATCTTCAAATGAGCAGAGAGAGACCACACCTTATATGTTCTTCTTTTTCTTGCTTATTGGTGGATCCATCTTCTTAAGATTTTCTGATATTAATGTTTTTATTTGGTTGCTTATCATGTTGTCTGTGGCGATCCATAGACTTGCTCCTGTATTCTTTTGCTACATGCCCAAACTTGTTACAAGCATAACATATTATATGTTTCATATTCTTTCTATTACAATCAATGGCTTCGTGACCAAACATATTGCAAGTAAAACAATATCCCTTAAAGTACCTGGAAGCTAATGATCTTTCTGTAAGACGATTATTAGCATTCTGCTTTTACAATTGGTTGCAACATGTCAAAAATTATGACATATAGAACATTCAACATTATTGATCAAAGGAGAAAATCGATTAACACTTCTATAGTTAGGAGTAAATGATTTCCTTTGAAGACTTTCTTTCCTTGGTTGTTGATGAGGTTAACTTCTTATCTCCTTATTGAGCAATTCAGATTTTGCATTAGAATTCCTAGGCTCAGCTTGTGAACTAGATTCTCCTTTAATAGTTTCATGAAAACCAAGACCAGATTTGATGGCAAGAGACCTTTGACTACTAAGAATATTATCCAAAATATTAGTACTATCCTAAAATCGCAAATGTTTATCATATTCTTTTAATTTACCTTTTAGGATATTTACCTTAACCTGATATTGCTTTTCCTTTTCTAGATATTGTTTCTTCGTGATTTCTTCAATCTTTCTTCATTCCTCCATTTGTTGTTTTAATTTGAGAATCTCTTCTTTCATCCCATTTTCTTGTTCTTCAAATGCTTGAAGTAGTTATTCATTCTATTTATTTGATTTTTCAAGATCTGCTCTTAGAGAGACGACCTCAGCTTCAAGACCTTCACAATATTGGTTGGATACCATACTAGCATGATCCTTGTTATCATAACCCTGCAACTTACCTTTAAGATGAACAATCTATTTCAAAGCAAGATCAAGTTTTGTTCTAAGATCAAAAATTTCTTCTAACTTGTCTTCTTTTGAATTTAGAAACTCCATTTGTTATTTTGGACACATTGTTAGATATAGGATTACCTAGGAATTCTTCATGTATTGCTTGTAGGTTATCCCACTCTTTCTTTGCAGTAGTATAATGCATAACTTTATTCAATATTGAATCAAATATGTTACAAAAATGTTACTCAAATAATTACTATTCTTTTGCACTTCTTTGTCAGATGGAAGAACCTTGGTGTAACCATTGCACACTAGATGTCAAACATCGAGATTCATTAGATCATACTTCATCTTTCCTTTCCATTGTTGATAATTATATTTGCTCAGCATAGGCACATCTGCATTGTTCATTGATTCTGACTTGCCTTGATCTACTCCTTCAAGAGGCTTACTTTCACTTTTACCCATAAGTGCAAACTCAATAGTTTCACTATCATCATCAATGTCATTGTTGCATAGACAAGAAAATGGATCACATTTTGAACAAAAATATATACCTGATGATACTTCGCCTTCTTCATTCTTGATCATTAGAAAGCGGGTTGCTCCCAAGCTTGAATATTTGCTGACATTTGTAATTGTTACTGCATCTGATATATTCATGTCAAATTTTTCAATAAAAGTACCATTTTCTTCTAGGGCATCCATGAAATTATCATCAAACTCATCTTCAAATTCCATAAGTAATTGACAGTGTTTATCAAACTCATCTTCTTCACCATTTGAAAGACCATCATTGTCTTCATGTGTATAAAAACTTCTCTTGTTTTCAAACCTTTTCCTATTTATCTTGGCAGCTTCTTTTCCTTTCTCTTGATTTTCTTTATAGGGACACTTAGCAACATAATGACCAATTCTACCACAAGCAAAACATTTGAAAGGAAGTTTACCTTTGAATCTTCTTGTACCCACTTGGACTTTCTTTACAAAGTTTGCCTCTTATTTTTCTGATACATACCCTAATTCTTCCTTTTCTTTTCCTTTTGCAGTATCTTTGAAGGTTGCTTCTCTCATATCTGAAGGACCACCTTTCCTCATCTCAAATGTTGCCAATATTCCATGGAGTTGATCAAGTATGAGACTTTTCAGATCTTGCATTTCTTCGATAGAAAATACTTTGGTTTCGAACTTCAGAGTTAGAGATCTCAATATATTTTCAATAATAGAAGCATCTTTTATTTATTCACCAATATTTCTCATGGAATTCACAATTTCATCAACTCTAAGAAAAAATGTTGCAATGCTTTCATCATCATGCATTTTCAATGTCTCATATTGTATTCTGAATGTTTGAAGTTTAACACTTTTTACCTTGGTGTCACCTTCATAACTTTGGATAATCTTATCCCACATTCCCTTTGTTGTGCTTAGTTGCCTTACCTTCATGAACTCGGTCTCAGCCAGACTTCCCAAGATGGCATTTACATATTTTGCATTGGTTTCATATTGTTTCTTTCCGGCAGTATCTGAAGGAATAGAGGCTGCAAATTGATATCCACTTTCAACAATTTCCCTCACATCAACTCCTAGTGCTTGCAAGTATGCCCTCATCCTAAATTTCCAAAAGACAAAGTTAGTTCCATTAAATATAGGAGGTCTAATAGAAAATACTCCTTCATGACTACGCATCTTGACATATCTTCTTAAAGTGATCAAGCTTCTGCCAAAGGACCTGCTCTTAGTCCAATTGTTGGGAAAAATACCGAGAGAGGGGGGGTGAATCAGTGTTTCCAAATCAATAAACTTTTCAAGTTCATTGCCTGATTTATGTACGCGACTTTACAGAAAGGAACCTGCATGTGTACGCGATTGTTTTTAAGACAACTAGTGCATATCCAGTAAACTTACTTTGCAGTTAACATCTTCCGTTTATTTTTATCCAGTGCATCAGTACTCATTAAACATTAAATAGACAGTAACCATGTGTAGTAAGAACAAACTAAACCATCAAACATAAGCAACACACATGAACACCAAGATTTAAGGTGGAAACCTAATGCAGGAAAAAACCACTTCTTGTTGTCGTCTTTGTCTTCTTTTTAATATAAAGAAAAGATTTTACAATCTTGTACTAGAACAGACTCATAGCAGTACGCAGGCACCCATCTGCAGAAGGCTACAATCTTTGCTCATTTTCCAGCTCCCACTGGAAGGGAGCTCCAACCTCCTGAATCTTGTACTGGCATAAACTTATACCAGTACGCAGACACCAACCTGCAAAAGGCTACAACCTTCACTCATTCTCCAACTGCTATTGGAAGGGAGTTCCAACCCCCTTGATATGATTTACCAGCTACCACTGGAAGGAATCTTCAACTCCCTCAACACTTCTGGGGACCACGTTTCATAAATTTTCATATTGAATCCACCTACTACAACAGATCATAACTTGTACGCCATGTTTCATCAAATTTTCAGACTTGACCCACTACCAACATTTAAGCTCAAAACCAATCATCAAACTGAAACTTATGTCTGTAACTCAACCATTGACCCAACTAATCATTGAACCAACAAAACCAACCAATCACTGAAACCCAATCACTGTATTAACCAAAACTCAACCAATCAACTAGAACAGTCAAATCATTGTAACCAAAATATTAAACATCATATTTCACATCACAGAAAACAGATTCTGTTACTGCAAACCCTGATCAACCATCTATCTAAATATGACGTTACTTTGTAGTAGCAAACCCATGTGTGTATGCACCTTTCATTAAGCATACTCACGTACAGATCTTCAACCACTAAAACCTGAAAACTGGACCATTGTCACTCTGAAACAAACATTGAATCATACACAGATTTACAACAACATTCTGAAAGAACCACAGAGCCTTCATCGATCTTCAATCACAATTAGCAAGTAACTTCAACATTCTTCAATAAATCAATCCATAATCAAAACATCATTGTAGACCCATATTATCAAGAAGACTTCATTGGCAGACAGCAGAAATACATCAACATTGATTAAACTAATCAAACATCCTTTTCATCAAAATCCTACTTTCTATACGCGCTTTCTTCAAAGCATATATGTGTGTGTACGCGCTTTTCAGGAAACAAACCGGCGTGTACGCGACTGAACCACACTAGCTTGTGTATGTGCCTTGCAAGCTATAAAACCCGCGTACATATCTGCAAATTCAAACTCAAATCTTCCCTGCAACACAGAGCTTCATACATACCCATATCTCGGCATACACATAAAAAATCATGCGTTAAGACATTGTCAATACAAATCAAATAATCTCATAATCATGATTGACATCTCAAATCTATTGGATCTGATCCATCATCAAAACCTCGGGTGCATACTTAGTTTAGATCAAGCAAGAGCATCAATAACCCATTACACGCATATTTGCTTCATATCTAACTATTCATAAGATTTTCATCACTTCCCCACCTGTTGTCACTTTGATCTTCGTCTCCTTATATAGTTTATCCCTTATCCAACACCACAAGTCAAAACCATACTCCAGCTGATGGTTTTTTTAGACGGGGTCAAAACATCCATTGTTGGGCTCAATACCATAGGGATATACCATAGTAAGAACCCTTGGCATTTAGAACGCCATGGTGCGGAAACTGTATGTGCCTTTGCTTCTTCATACTCGCGTGTGTACGCGTCTTTGCTTAACAGAACCCGCGTATACTTCTTGAACTTTCAACTTTATCATACCTTTGCCTCTGAATTTCTATGCCTTTGTCAAAACACTTTGTCACATTAGTAGATACAGCGTGTTTACATATTCAACAAGTAGGTTTTCATCAAGAGACAACTCATCATGTAGGTTGCGATTCATCAGGCAGGTTGCCATGAAGGACAACACATAATTCATACTGCCAATAGATTTTGCATTGGAACTAACATCATATGATATTTCTCATGGTAGATTAGATGCATTTACCTAAAAATTTGCATATGTACCTTTTCTATTGATTTTATGGCCTAACATTAAGCATGTGCACTCATGAGATGCCGCGAAAAAATGATGCCCCTTGTCTTTCATCTATTATATGTGCAGGTAACAGGTCTACGATAACTAAGAGATTGTTGGAGTTCTCATGACCTCCTATTTGAGTAGCCAGATCTTACCCACCATTTTGTGGGTCATATTCCTAAGAGAATATTTTCTCCAAGATGATCCTCAGTTGGCAGCGAGCAGCTACTTGCAGCGACCAACTAGCTCATTTTTCCATTTCTTCGACACCTGAGCCAGTCGTGTGGTCCCTCACCCATTTTTCATGATCGTATGTTTGAAGGTGGGTCTCCTGAACCTAAAGGTATGCCTTTTCATTTGGTAATTGAGTATTTTAGTTTGCTTATCATGGACACTTATGGGCATGGATTAATGGGGGGATTCGGCAAAAAGTTGGGCTAGGTATGTGCTCTTGTCCCCTATACCCCTTTTGGATATTAACCGTGGATTTTAGTCCTGTGGGATCTATTTTACTAACCATTTGGATTTAGGGATGGTATTTCACAAGAAACCCTAATTTTAGTTGTGTGGTCCCACTCCCTCATCCACATATATTTACCCCCTTTCCACTCATTATTACCCCATTCATCATTTCTCCCACCTGGGTCCACATTCCTCAACTGAGTCCACATAGGGCTAATTCTTCCCTTCCCCTTTCCCACACCCTGGGTTGGGCCTAGAATGATACCCCGGAGATTGATGCGGCTAAAAGAAAATTAAAAGCATAATTAGCCACATTCAACAGGAAAATGTACCAAAAAATGCAAAAGATAGTTGGGACAAACACATTTAGCATGTGGGAAAAATCCAATACATGAGCTTTACCCCATCATCATGGCCATCACCATGGTTCCTACAAGTTTTATGAGCCTCCTTCATCACATCAGAATCCATGATTGTCCCAACCCCTAGTGGGCGATGAACTGCCCTACCTTAAAAGCGGGTATCCACTATTATACCTCACACGTCATGTTCTTACCCCTTGAGCCCCGAGCACTTAACTAAAGAAAAATCATAAAAAAACAAAAGGAATATAAAGAAGGGTGGAAAAATCAAGGTCGGGGCACCTAATGTACCACGATTTCTCCTTTTTATACATTATATGCCCAAGTGTGGGCTTCCCTTCTACTAGCCACCATGTACCCCAGCATGTGGCCCAGGGCTGCCCCTCCTCATCGCCTACTCAATTCACCTCTTCATCACATAACACCACCTTTTAAAGGATGTACATATTATCCCCTTTAGAAGTAGAAACCACCTAATAGTATACTTGGTTAACCCCATTTGGAGTTTGGAGACATTAGCACATGCCAAAGCCCATTATGGAAGGGAAAGCCATTATGAAATCCCCACCTCCAGTCCATGGTTTGCAAGCTCTATTACTTGATTTCTTTGATGACTTGTTGTATTAGAAGGGTAGGGGATGCATTGGATCTTATGCAAGATTGCAGATGGTCTCCATCTTGGGTTTGGTCTCCTTATACGGGGTCCTAACCCTCCAGAGGACTACATTGGCACATGTAAGGTGTGTGTTGAAAGCCATGGGCCTCCACAGCAATACAGAGCACTCTATGGATCCCAAGAGATGTTCAGAGATTTCTCAAGATTCACCTATTGGATGAGGAAGATGCGCTTGGTTCACCTTTTCCCAGCCAACCCCACAGATGTACCATGCACTTGGAAGTTGACCTGGGACTTATGGGATGATGTGGCATCGCCTACAACATCATTTGAGCCCTTACAGATGGTCTACAACCATCTTCGACTTACTTGGAGACCCATGAGGTCATTTTTGTGCCCTCAGCCACTAGGAGCACCACAGGTTTATTATGTGGAGACAAAGGGTCCATCCCCTTATCCATTACTTTTGAAAGTCCAACTCATTATTTTAGCACTTATGGACTTCATCAGGCCTCTTAGAGAGCCCTACGACATGCATTATTGATCATTCAACCTCTTGGAAGGCTTATTATTTTATTTGTGAGCTAGTCTGGTGGGCTTGTCACCAATAGATAGTTATTTGCACATTATTTTAATTGATGGGCTAATATAGGCTCAAATTAGGTAATTCAAACTCTTAATGAGTGTATAATTCGAAGAGACATGAATTCATTTGTATCATCACTTGGATCTATCATTAGCTCTTCTGAGAATTTTGAATTCTTTGGAGGAATTTTCTTGGATGAATGGATGAATTTTGATGTTTGGTTAAATATTCTTTGTCTTGGAGCTTCTCTTTTTGGAAAATTTGATGATTGGATATATTCTTCTTATATGTAAGTACCTTTTAAATTCTATTTTTGTTATGTAATTTTGTTGCATCATGATACTGGGAATTTCACTATTCTAGGGCTTCTTTATTGCATCAATTTATTCTAAGTTGTGGAAATTAAGTTTCTAAATGGTGTTGTATCATGATTGGGCCATGCAATGAATGAATGAATTTTCTTAGGGATAACTATTTCTCATGATAAGTCATTGAGTTATGCTAAACTAAGTATAAAGACCTTGAAGTTGCTTCAAACTAGCCCTAAGCTTCGTGAAGTGTCTTCTAGGCCTCCTTGATAATTAGAAGTCAATCCAAACCCTAATTTATCCATGACTCCATCTCTCCCAAAGAGAAGGCACATGTCTTCCATTGGTGATCACTTTAAAGAATATTTGTTCACCTTCTCTCTTTCTTTCTAGGCCTAACCTACACAGGTCACCTAGGGCGTCACTTATCTCACAATCTATCTATTTAAATACTTCGATTTTTGGTCCACAACCGGGCTGGAGTTTTCTCTAGAGGCCCTACAAATTTGAGGCAAATCCGACGGTGGGATCTCGAGATATTGCAAGCCCTAGCGCGAGGACCATTTCGTGCCCTAGGTTTCCTTTGGCTAGTGACCTCATTAAGATTATTGCATCAAATTCAAATAAAATTTCTTCTTTAATCCCTTTCTCCCCCTCAATTAGGTTAAGCACACCCTTGGTTGATAAATTCCATCCCCTTGACCTAATTTTGAGTGCACTTGGTCCTGTGTGGTCCCACAACTTATTGAAGCTAATTTCACAAAGACCACTTGGAATCCAAGTTTCCACAAGGATTTTAGGAGCTAATATTCTTCTTGACAAGTCACATACTCAAACCCTAGCTCTTAGAATTCCCCTAAGCCCTTCCAAGAGAGCCTTTCATCTTTCTTTCAAAACAAGCAAGCCATATATCTGAGCCTCTCTTATGAATAGGCTTCTAGGATCACCTCTCACCCTATCATTGATCCATTCATTTTCGTGATCCTTATTATAACAGGTTTCCTCCCATTGGTGAAAGGTTGTAAAGAGTAGAGAGCTTTAGCTGAGGTGACAGTGGGCTATTGTTCCATTGTTGCCCTTGACCTAGCAAGTGTCCCTCTAGGGCCCCTGCTAGTTTGAGCAGTAAGAGGACCCATCAAAGTTCATATGCCAAACTTTATCAACCTTCTCTTCCTTAATCTTTTCTTTTATAGGTACTAAGGAATATGATAACACAACATATCTCCGAGGCTCATATGATTCATAAACTAGCTCATTATTTGGTTTCTTGGTATTTTCAACATGATACTTCCTTTCAAGCTCCCTATCAAGTCTAGCAAAGGTGTTATCAATGGTTGGGATGGTAGCATATGATAGATCCATTTGGATATTACCACTCAAAGTTGCAACCCATTTTTTAGATACTAAGCATACCCCATGCATCTAGCACATCTATGACAACAATGTATGTAACAATTGAAATATCTAAATATGTTTCCATGTGTAGTTGAAGATCCTTTATTATCCCATACACTTCAATTTTCTTTGAATCCATGGCTCAAATGTTATGGTAAGGTCTTGATATTATTAAATTCACAGTTTCCATGACTTTTGTATTCATCAAATTTGTAGAAGCACTTGAGTCGAGCGTGCAATTATGTAGAAAAGAATCATTCACCAACAAAGTTATAAAAAAAGTTTGATGCTTTTCATTCATGTGTATATTTTTTAATCCTTTCACTACCCTTTCCTTGAGAACCCTCTATAGCCTTTGACAACTTGGACTTTCGGGATGGTATCTTAAGAAGCTCTGCTACTGGAACCAATACTTTAGCATTATTTATCCAACCACCTATATCAATGTTTAAATCTAAAATTGGAGGAGCAAAAACCTTAGGTGAATTTTGTTGCATATTACTTTTATCATTATCTCCTCTTCTTTAGTAAGTTACTCCCTTATGTCTGGCCATCTTAAGGATTTGTCCAAGCATAGGCTTCTCACCATAAATTCTAGTAACATTATCATAAGCAGTTTTTTTTCAATATTTTCTATCCAATTTCCCATAGAAAGAGTATGTTTTCTACCATGTTTATTTGTTCATTTGTTCCTATAACTTCTTCTTCAAGAATCTAACAGAAAATAGGACAGGTAGATTCATCATGAAACTCATTGCAAGGCCTGCGAAAAGGAGAGGCTTGATGCTTAACCAAATTTGTAGCTTCTAATGGATTGGGTGGTCTTAGATCTTGAGAAAGCCCTTTCTTTTGCCACCTATCATTTCGTTTAAGATGGAGTATATTTTCTTGTGACCTCTCCACGGCAATCAATCTCTTTTGCATGGCATTCATTTGGTTGACATAATTGACTTCCATAGTCTTTATTAATTGAGTCAACTCTTTTATAGAATCACTAGATAATTCCTTAATTTCATCTTTATTCATAGGCTCTTGAGACTTTGAAGAATTCCCTTTTGTGAAACTAGGGAGATTTGATTTTTCTTAAGCTTATTGATTCTTATAAATTTTCACAGCGATGGTTTGTGCAACCTTCAAATTTGTTGGTTCCTTATCCCTTAGCTCATACCTCATGTCACCATTGAAAGCCTCAATATAATAGATGAGAATAGAGGCATCTAGAGGCTTAATGTTTGTATGAAGCCTTTTGATCAAATCATTAAATCTCTTATTGAATTCTTCCATAGTATTATTTCATTTTTCTTTATTCCACTAGGGGAGGCTAATAATGTTGGGTGTGGAGCCTAATTATCTTATGTATTCAAAGGTATTGTCACATTGGACCTCAGTTCATAAATGGGCAACAAAGCCGCCCATAAAATATTCACTGCAGGGGGGGGGTCCAGGGGGGGGCAGCGCCCCCGAAGCTAAGAATAGATGTAAAATTGCCTTGTAAAATGTTGTAATTTCATAGTCAATCTGGGTCGTTCCTTAGGCGGAGATTTGACGGTAGAAGTTATGTTTAATTTAGGGTTTTTTGCCCTAGAAGGCAACCCCTTGCTATATATGAGGGAATTGTATTATGTCTAAGCATATCTGTATTCTAAGTCAAGAAGAGAGAGGAGATTGAGAGCGAAGAGGGAGTTACAGTGGATCTGCAGTAGGTTGTATCTCTTCAGTTTGCTGAATAATATAAAAAGAAGGACTGGTTGTTTCTCCGTGGACGTAGCCCAAACTGTGTGAACCACGTATATCTGTGTCTCTCTTGTTTTATGCATTTTCTGTGTTTATATTTCTACAATATTTTATGTGTTCCATTGCACTGTAATATATAATTTTCTAACAAATAAGTGTCAGTACTCTTTCTTATCCCTCCACCTATCATTGAAGGCCTCTATGATCTGTCTGAGACTTGAGAATTTGTTATTATCTTGTTTAGTGAACCAACCTAAAGCATCTTCTTCTAACGATACGACAAACAACCTCATATTCAAATTCGCATAGTTGTGGTTATTGCACCATTCGCTAACGCAGAGGCTAAAATTCTTAATGTGAGTTTTAGCACTTATTACATTGTTTCCCTAAAAGGAAGGCAACTTCTCTAGGCTTTGTCAAATATAGCATGTGGAGGACCATTAACATTGGTAAAATCAATAGGAGCATAAAGATCATCCATTTCTGCTTCAAAAATATTTAATTCAAAAAGTAAATGGATATGACAAATAGATTTGTCTCCAAGATTTCCAAGGAGTCTACGAGAGGAATGTTTGTTCAATCTCCTTGTTGGAAATACTGAGAAGGGGGTGAATCAGTATTTCTTTTCAATTGCTACTTTTACCAATTAGATCACTTATATTTAGAACACAAAATGAACAATAAGAATAAATGTTTTTATTAATTTCTTCAATAAATCAAGTACAATATATGTAGGGCTCCAACCCTAGGTGAAGACACCGATCTTCAACCTCCCAGCTATATTTTCCAAGCACCGACTTGGACTGCCAAGGCTCCAACCTTGTCAATTTTGAGGCACCAACCTCAAGGGCTCCAACCCTATATCTGGTTCAGGCTCTGACCTGGTTTCTTGAGGACTCCAATCCTCTAGGGCTCCAACCCTATCTTATCCAAGGCACCAACCTTGCGTTTAAGAGCACCAACTCCAAGGACACCAATCTTATATTTTCCAAGCACCAACTTGGAATTTCCAAGGCACCAACCCCAAGGGCTCCAACCCTATAGCTTCACTTTGTCAAGGTATGCTTGGTTATACTTCACGGCTCTCAATGTTTTCTTCAACAAGCCCTATCAATCTTCAGCTACGCCTTCACTTAGTCTCCACGTCACATCATCAATGACAACCTTGTTCTTCACATGAAGGTGTCTTCTTCAAGATCACATCATAATGGCTTCAATGCATCATGGTCTTCAATGATCTCCACAAATATTCAATACGCTGCTTCACAAAGTTCTCCAACTCTACCCTATTCTGTTCTCAAGAGAATATTTCAACAAGCTCTATTTGTCCAATCCCAATAAATCAACACTTCGACCACGACAACTATGACAACTTCGACCACAGTGGCTTCAACCACGGCAACTACGACAGCTTCAACCACGACAACTACGACAGCTTCGACCACGGCAACTTCAACCATGACAACTTCAACCACGACAACTACGGCAACTTCGACCACAGCAACTACAATAGCGTCGACCACGGAACCTACAGCAACTTCGACCATGGAAACCACAGCAACTTCGACCATGGCAACTACGGCAGCTTCGACCACAAAAAATACGGCAACTTTGACCACAACGACTACGGCAGCTTCGACCACGGCAACTACGGCAGTTTCGACCACGGCAACTACGACACCTTCGACCATGGCAACTACAGCAGCGTCGACCACAGAAAATATGGCAGCGTCGACCACAGAAAATACGGCAGCTTCGACCAAGATTTTATGCCCAAACAGAATTATCCCTTTTTTTCCGTCTTAAACAATAGTCTCCTTGTTCTCCTCGGCCTTATGTCTTCTCTTGTACTTCGTATCTATGAATTTTTGCCTGAATTACTAATCAAAATGAAGTGTTTAGATGTCTATTTATAGAGATTTTGTTTATAACTGAAAGAACACGTCTATTTGAAGTGAGACCGACTTGTATGACTGAATGTAGGTCGGCTCACTGCTAGGAATAATTTCCTTAACTTAAAAATTCAATATCTCACAAAGTATTGGGAGTTTCGGGGCAAATAAAGGCTCGTTAGAAAGAGGAAAAAATCCTTTTTAAGATGGTCTAGGATCCTTTTTGGAAGGATGCCTCCAAGGTGTCCAAAATAATTTTTCTTTGTGATTGTACTTAAATTTTATGCTAAAACGTTTGGGACACCATGAGGAATGTTTGGGACAGTGTGGCTTCTTCATTGTTATCAATGTAATCATAGGATCATAGAGTCATTATGTAAGAGTGCAACATCCATGTAGCATGACGCATGAACAATGTCATCATATACTAGTGTAGGCATAATGCAACATCATTAGGAGAACTCCAAAATAATCTTCCAACCATCAAATGATCTCCAACAATTTTATCACGACCTCATCAAGTGCCATCATCAATTGTGGTCATTCATCAAGAATATGACATCATTAAATGTAGTCCTCCATATGTCATCAAGGGCTTCTAAATACTTGGCACTTGGCACTTCTGAAGACTTCTTCATTAGTGACTTGACATATTAATTGATGATATTCTTATGAAACAAGAGTTATGACATCATCATTTGGAACCAGGCATCTCAACAATATTTTCCATCTCGGCTAGTGCCATATTGACATCAATGATAACCTAGATTAACACTCCTTCGATAAACCTTTGCAAGTTCAGGAATGAGATTAATCAAACCACTTGAATTTCTTATTGTAGAATACCTTGTAGAATTTTTAAACAATGGAGTTGCCAAATGGATACAAATCAAGCTCTGATAATCAAAAGCATACATAAAACAAAGCAAAAATAAAAGGGAAACAAAGGCCATATTATGGGTTTAAAAACAATTATCCCCTGTAACGGCTCCAAAAAAATGTTGTCACATCCACATTCTGGGTTACGTGGAAGAAATATTTAATCCATTGGGTGTGGCCTTAGGGCCAAATCTCAAATCGAGTTGTTATCACTCAATCTTGACTCCTTCGTCTAGGCTAACTCCTAGTGAAGCCAAGGGAAGTAGATCCTAAGAAAATAAGCTAAGGCTTGGTAAGCTATTAGAAATTGCAAACAAATTATTCTAGGAATTTTATTGAATTACCAAAATCATGAAATTAACAGCGTGTAACTTACAAGCATATAAATAAATAGTTCATAATCAAATAATATGAAATAACAATAGAGACCAGTGCCAAAAAAGTAAATGTTTGCTTGAAAAGTAAATCCGAGCAAATGGAAATCGTGGCCCAAAAGATGTTGTGAAAGGTTTTGAGTTGTGTTCTTCGTTAATTTTATTAAGTTTTCACTTGGATTATTAGTAAGTGCAATGGAAGGATGGATATGTGATCGCAGGAAAAGTAAATTTACTCTAATGTTTGTTTCCTCTTTCACCTTTATCCTTCAAATGAGATCAAGAAGCTGGCTTGGAGATCCAATGAGAAGAAGCTTAGCTTCAAGGCATTCCCCTGATTTCACAAGTCAACCATCCTTTTCCAAACTCATGATAAATGGCTAAAAAGGTTATTCCCTATTAAACTAATCAACCAACACGAGTCCCCTATGAATCATGCCAAAGATCGAGCTTTCACTTGCAATGGCCAAGATCATAACATGTTACAAGACCCAGTGGGAAAGGTTCGTTACTGTATGCAGAAAAGAAATTTAATCTAAAATAGAAATGAAATTTAATCTACTAAATATAATCTAAGATGTTTTTCAATGCATGGGTTGATTTTTAATCGAAATAAGACACACCACGAAAATTGAGACCAAACACAAAAGACCCCCTTTGGGAATTTACTCTAATCTTTGTTTCCTGTTTCACCTTTATCCTTCAAATGAGATCGAGAAGCTTGCTTGGAGATCCAATGAGAAGAAGCTTAGCTTCAAGGCATTCCCCTGATTTCACAAGTCAACCATCCTTTCCCAAACTCATGATAAATTGCTAAAAAGGTTATTCCCTATTAAACTACTCAACCAACACAAGTCCCCTATGAATCATGCCAAAGATCGAGCTTTCACTTGCAATGGCCAAGATCATAACATGTTACAAGACCCAGTGGGAAAGGTTCATTACTTTATGCAGAAAAGAAATTTAATCTAAAATAGAAATGAAATTTAATCTACTAAATATAATCTAAGATGTTTTTCAATGCATGGGTTGATTTTTAATCGAAATAAGACACACCACGAAAATTGAGACCAAACACAAAAGACCCCCTTTGGGTAGGGAGTATGGGATGCCAAGGGGACTCACCTAGCTCCCTCAAGGATAGAATGGTTGTTATGATGTTGGATATCCCTTATGAATAATATGAATTAATGGTTTATAATATTCTTTTATAAAGAGGATGGTTATGGGTTTCTTCTGAGTTCCTTGGATGGTTCAAATCTACGAAAATCGGGCAACACCTCCCCTTACATGTTCGCGAACATACAAAAATCAGCAAACAAAAAAACTTGTAAAAGATGCCCCAAAACACTTTGGGAACACCTACAATGTTAGTAGAAACATAGGGAAAATTCCATGTGAAATTTATTGTAGAAAAGAAGCAAATTCTATTCAAAAATAACTAAAGAAAATTCTAAATAAATTAACCTTTCCTAGTTGCTTACTACGGCTACTAGGAAAATAGAAAATTAGCACTTTGCCTGCTAGATATGACAATGAAATTTCACAAAAAATAAACTAGGAATTTTGTGAGATTATTCTAGAACATGTAATCCAGAAGAAAGGAAAGAGATTGAGTGGAATATTTAAGAAAATGGAAACTATTGTTGATGCCTGGTGGGAATGTAGCTCCTTATGTGTTGAAATACAATGGAAACTCCATCCAAAGAGGACCCAATCCTTTAATCTTGAGTTGCTTGCAATTTCTTAAAGACTTGCCAAGAAAATGGTTAAAATAGGTGCAATTTTACATATGGAATTTGGAAAACATGGCAATCAAAATAGAAGAACATGTAACATTTAAGTCCAAATATAAAACAATAGGAAGATAAACAAATAACCAAATTTATTTATCTACTCCTATGGGCAGAAATACCCTTTTAAAGGCCTATAATAACAATATTACCTCATGTAGAAACCAAGCCACCACACAAGATAAATCACCAGGGTAGCATCCAAAGTCTTTCTTTTATTCCAAAATGATAAAACAACTACAATGAACAACAACAATATCTTCCCTAATTTTTCCAACTGTCCAACAATGAACGAATGTTGCGATTTTATAGATGTGAGAGGGACAGCCTCCTTGGGATTAGCGCTAACTTGGGAGAGAGGGATGCCACACGTGTGAGATGGAGTTGCCATGTGTGGAGTTGTTGTTGCCACAACTTCCCCCTAAGACCACTAAAATCCAAGGAGCCATAAGTGGGAGGGAAGGTGAATTCCTCATTGGGAATTGTGTTCCCCTTTGAGTCTACACCACATGTGTGAGGGAAACTTCCACCCAACCCCCCCCCCCCCCTAATTGGCCTAATTGGAAACTCCTCCCAATGCAAAGTGTTATGAACTTTACTTCAGGGCATCATCAACTTCTCTCAAGTGGTTGAGAGAACCTGTTTGATTGGAGACGAAGAAAAACATGTTTTGGACATGTTTTCTTTTTATTTAGTTTACAAATTTTGTCTTTTCCCTCACCTTTTTTAATAAAATTGATTTTTTTATAAGGAAAGAATCAAAATTTTCACCCAAAACGGAGTACTAAGGTAATATGGCTACTATGAGGATGAAAAATGGGTACCTACGTGCCATATGAAATATTCTACTAACACTTTTTTATTTGTTACATGAAATTTATTTAAAGAAACTCCATTTTGTGGGAAATTCTTAATTATAAAAAAGTCTTATAAAAACCTAATGCAATTCCCTAAGACTCAATATAATTCTTAGCATGGTAATATACATTGACCCTAGACTTAGATAACACCTTCAGGGCCTAGTTATAAAGACGCACTCTAGCTTTGGAGATGTGAGTGAAAAAATTCAATTAATCATTAATCGCTAAAAAGCAAAAAAAAATAATTAAGTGAAGAAAAAAAAAAACACTCTAGAGCAACTTCCTTAATTATCAAGTCTCAAGGGACTAAGCCTTTTACATAATTTCATCATACTAGTAACAATTTTTACAATTCCCCCATGGGTCATGGAAATTGGATAGAGAAAGAAGAGAGAAAAAGAAGGAGCAAAATTTCCGTACGAGACTCTGAACTTTAAACTTTGGTCGATGCCTTGTCCAACTTTAATGTTTCTCTTCCTTTCTTTGCTAGGTACATCTAACAGGTAATAGTGCCATTGAATTTATGAAACCCTTTGCAATACTTATCTAGCAAGGGGTGTCGAGCATCAAGAAATTCGCTAACATCCAATGGCCTAAATGCAATTATGAGCCATGGTCTTTCCATGGTGCTAGGGGTGGCATTATCTACGAATAGGTTTCTAACCACGAGATTTTTTGGGATCATAGGGGATGTTAGTTACTTCAGTAGTTTTTTGGGTAGTATTATTCTTTCTTGGAGCTATGGCATCTTCAGAAGAGCTACCAGGGGATTTAATGGGATTGTTTTCAGGAGTCACCATAAGAGAAGCTATTTTGTCATCTTAAATGTTCTCTTAAAAGGAAATGAAGCTTAATCTTCAAATATCGAGGAGACTCGCACAAATCCTCCCCGGCAACGGTGCCATAAGATGTTGACTCAAAATCTAGAAAGTCTTGTGAGGGGACTCACAAGACAACAGATAGACTAAGGGGCAACATTATGAGGTGTAGGCCCATTGTCACCACATCTCACCACCTTATGCTCTTTAGTGGACTTTCACCAGAAAGGAGGATTCCCTGTATTGGTCAACAAATATATATTCAAAGTCTATGGCTTAAAGGTGACAAAGGATAGGCTTAGGAATGGCACTCAACTTAGGGACAAGACTCAATCCAACAAAGACATGAAAAAGCATGTAATCCAAGAGGCTTATTTAGGGAACCTGTGACCTAAGGTTTAATGAATAGGAAAGGTTTACCAAGGCACATAAGGCCAAGAAAAGGCTTGTTAAAAATATGTATGATCAACAATTGGAGCAACAAGCCTTCAAGAAACCCTAAGTTTAAGCCTAGGGTTAGGTTAGAGTTTACCCTCGGGAAAAATTACCTACCACTTGTGATGCCAACCCTAAAATGGAAGAATTTACCACAGAAAAGGGTGGATTTTGATGCAATGAGGCTCAAACCACATGAAGAACCCTTCCATAAGCTAATGCACTCCTAGTTGAATTTGGTCCCAGCCCTAGCCCTTGCCTAATGGATTTCCTTGAAGGGCCAAAAATGAGAGAAAGAGAGAGAATAAGTTTCAAACGATATTTCTATGGTGTGTGTTACCCACCACTTTGTGGGTGATATTCATAGGGGAAGATTATTCTCCTATATGTTCCTTAATCAGCAACCAACAGCCCCTTGAGCAACTACACATCTACTCAGACACCTCCCCGACAACGGTGCCAAAAAGTGATGAGCACCAATATTGCAGCAAGGATGTTGCGACTCCTGGGGCTACCAACTTTACTTCATCAACTCGGGGTTCATACAAACTTGAAGGTGACAATGATGTATACACAAATAGATGTAATTGATATACTCTTTTCACTTCTTAGCTAGAGCAATAGACCACTAGGGTTTCTCAAACCAACCTTTTATTGACTAGAAGAAGTCTGATTACCAATGGGAGAAGGGATATTTACCCTAAACGAGAGAAAAGAAATGTTGCCTAATTGCAAGAATGAAAGACTACAAAAATGCTTGCAAAGTAACATGAAATCCTTTGTCTACTTGTTAACACACATTTCTTGCAAAAGAACCCTACTTTAACACATGTGAGGTTTTAACTAATCTAAGCATGAAATCTGATCTAAAGAGTACTAATTGTTGTGTGCATGAGTAAATATAAAAGAACTCCTTTTTTTATCTTTTTTCTTTATAAATGTAAATGCTAATCTTTCCTTGTTTTTGGCAAGGAAGACAAGTGTGGAGGAAGAGGGGTACAATTGTTTTTATGGCTTGGAGGTCAAGTAGGAGCCTAATCCTAGCTTCAGTGATGATTTTTGTCAATTCGGGCTCAAAACAAGCTGCTACAACATTTCCTACATGATGTACTAGTTCTCCTACATGATCCCCTGTTTTACTACAGGGAAAGGTCGAAAGCTTAGGAAGTGGTCTAGAAGGTGGAATGGAGCTTGGGAAAGGTGAATAAGGAGGGAATAAGGCATGGAAGTGGTAGACAATACTCAGAACTCAAGCAAAAGCTTTAAGATGGTTGGATTTACTCAATGGAAATGGCAAGTTTTCCTTATAAAACAAGAATTCGAATTGAGACCTTAGTGACTTTTGGCAATCATGGGTGGATATGGCTTGGATAAGGCTAATGAGATGAGGTCTCCCTGCAATGTAGAATCTCCTACAACAACACACATCATTGTTTGCATTTATACATAATTTCATCTATAAACAAGAAGGGTTTATTCAATAGAAGAAAACAGAGTTGTTACCATTTATTTGCTAAGTTCATGAATGGAAGTGCTTGGAATCAATATAAAAGCATTGTGAAATCAGTACAAAACCTAAGAGATCAGAAATGCCAATTGCAACTTATCCTATGAAATTGAAAGATAATGACCTAATTATGAAGAAACTCCAGATTACGCAAAAAAAGCAAGAACTCTGTTTTTTGGGCTGTATGGGAAGTGTTCCTCAAATCATGATCCCTGAAAGGGAGAAATGAGGTGGAAACCACTTACTAACAAACTTTCTGGAATATCTTCTTGTCACTACAATGCTATTGTTAGAACTATTCACAAATGGAAGCAAACTAATTAACCCTACCAATACTTGCAATTTAACAACACCAAAATCAGTTCAGCAACTAACTATGAGTAAAATCTAAGCATACATCTACAAAAAAAGGAACCTTTGCTGCTAGGGTTGGGCTCTCACCCAAGAGCTTCAGCCCTCTGAGTCAACTCAGTGCTGGATCAAGGGAATGCTTCTCATTTTCATTAAAATATCAAAAATACACAAGAGTGCTTAGTTACAATGCTTCAACTCGAAAATGTTGCTTAGCTTCTTGAACAAAAACTCTGAATCCTAATGAGGCTCTAGGCCTCTTTATTTATACAACTGAAGTTACCAACAACTTCCTTAAATTTAGGGAAGCTTGCCTCCCAATCTCGAGATCAATTGGTCTTCAACTGTCACTGTCTTGGCTACCAATGATCCTCATGACTCGGTTGCCTGCAAATCTGAGTTGATGATATTTGATTAAGGAATCTTCAAGAGAGTGAGGAGTGAAGGAGGGAGATCCTATCTCCTAGAATCCCTCTTGCTTGTCTCATTCGAGTTCCTGCACTTTAATTAGCCAAAATTTGCTCCAAAACATGCAATCAATGCACATTAGACCACTAGACATGACATCTCATTTTTACTCTTCTCATTAAGCAAAATATAATTAAAACATCTAAAGAATTATGAGAAAAAGTTGATTTTAGTAAGATGGAGGTGCATTAAAGTCCATATAATTTACCCATTGATGACCCTCATCATCACCCCCTACTAAAAATTTTGCTCATCCTCTGAGCAACTCAATCTATGTCAATGTATTTCATTGCTTTGGTGGCCTCCCTGACATTCGAGGCTTCTACTATAGTCTCCTACTCTTGTGGATAAAACCCTACATTCTTCTTTATCTCCTCCCACTGCTTTCTTCTTCTTCCTTTCTCCTCTCTAACATACCTAAAATCAATCGTGGGCTGAGTTTCAATCCAATCCAGTTGACTTTGAGTCTCTATAGTGATTGCTTATACATTGGGGTTCTTCTAGTGCATCCCTCATTCTGTCAGGAGAATGATATTCTTTGATCTTGAGGTTGTAAGGTAAGGTGTTCCATCTCCTTTGGCAGGATTGTTGGCTCTCATCCCCTAGCAATCTCAGCATGTCTTCAAAATGAGTGACTGCTTGTACTTGTACAGCAAGGTATCTTGGTGCAAGCTTGGGATCATTGGCAATGAGGTTATGGGTGTTAAAGACAACCATTGAGTTAGGTTGTTCAACTCTGATGAAAAGGGGTTCTTCTTCTCCTCTTGCCAATACCATTTTTATTTTTGTAGCTCTGGCTTCCTCATGATTCATCCAAGGTGCCAAGGCCATTAGTTGTAAGTCCCCTAGCTTTGGGTTGGGGTCCCACACATTTAAATCTATCAGAGCCAAATTGTGTAGGTAGAATTTAGATATCTTTGCTTTATCCTCCAAGGTGCTTTGGTCACAGAGGTCAATGAATTAACTATAGTCTTGGAAAGGCATATTTCCTCTTTGTGCTAGGGTTTTTATCTGAATCTGCAGCCATTGTTCTTTGAGGTATAAGGCATATGATTTTGTCGGCATCCTGCATTGAATTGCCTCCATGGATAGACTTGCCATAGTTTCCAATTGGCCTTCCTTTTCATGTAGTTGCTTTCTTATCCATGTGTTCTCAGCCTCTAATTAAGATTTCACTATTTTTTCCCTGTCTCTTATGCTACTTAATTCTCAGCCCATCTCTTGTAGCTTCTCTTCCATGTGACCTACATCCTCCACCCCTTTTGATTTAGCAATTTGCATCCACCAGTGTGTCCTTGCTCTCTCTTTTTCAAGTTCAAAGAATAGAGGAATGGCAAATTTTTGTGGGATCACCCTACCCCCTTCAATGAATCTATAGTAGGAGATGAGCTTTGGTTGTGGGATAGACTCCTCCAGCGCCTGGGACTCTCCCTCTATTGTTTCTTGAGTAATTTCTACCTCTTTTCCTTACCTTTTACCTTGCAGCCTTTCCGGATCTTTTTTATGTGTTTCATGCACTTTTGACAAGGCTTCCTGTAGGACTGTTTTTGCTTCTTGTAGTTTTGTATGTGTTTCTTGTAAGAGACCTTTCCCTTTTTGTGAAGGGGTCAAAGGTTGTTTAACTTGTTTTGTTGAGGCTGACCTAGTAATGAGTCTCCTAACATAGGTGATTGGTGACCTAGAAGAAGCTTGTTTTGATGTTTCTTTGTCTTCCTTATTCTTTAGAGGGACTACTTCTTCTTGTTATTTTAGTGAGTCCTCTATGACAATCGAAATCTTAGTAGCGTTTGAGGTCTTCCTTGTCTTATCCGGGTGCTCTTCCTTGTTCTGAAGTAAAGGGGAGTTTTCCTCTGTCTCTTTCCCTTTGATTTGATAGGTGTACTTAGGGCAGTTAAAGCAGCTATTGCCTCCTTCTTTGTAGGATCCGGAGACACCCTTGGTGATTCCTCTTCTTCCCTGCTCTGTTTTTCAGAATTTTGTTCGTCCTTCTGTACTTCATCCTTTGTCTCATCTATTTCTGCCTCCTCTTTTTCATGCTCTTTTTCTTCTTCTCCCTCACTAGAAGTAGGGCTTTTGTCATACTCAATGGCTTCAATTTCATCTTCTTCCTTCATGTCTGCAAATGTTGACCATGTAATACGAATTCTCAAATTGTTTAGAGCATCTTCTAGCATGAGTTTGATCAACCCATGGTGTGCTAGCTAATGATGTTTCCCTTCTTGTACCTTGATGCTCATGTCTATTATTGATTGTAACAAAAAGTAACGTACACTAAGTCTGTTATGAGGAGGTGTCTCCCCTCCAAATCTTAGCTCATGGAGGTGTCTAAAATGGTACCCATACACTACGTTGTATCTACCTTCACAGGAAATATACTTGATGATGTGATAACTTACTTCCAGGGATATGGAATGCTTTCCCTTCTAACCCCATTTTTGTCTTCAATTGGTTCTTCTCCTTCTAAGAAAAAGCCCTTCTTGGCAAGAGTGTTGTTAGTTTTGTCCTCTTTTCTCCACTTCAATCATTAGAGGAGTGTAGTTATCCTGCTATTACTCTCAGGGATAATTGTTACTGACAAACCCCTCACTACAGCAATGGCACTAGCTCTAGCTAGAGGTATGAGTGACATTGCAAATTCTCTAGCCACATCATCAACGTATCCCCTCAATAGCTCAAAGAAACCCATCCATTGATGCCTTGTAAAGATTTCTATCACATGACGATGTTGGTGTATTATGGTTGTGCTTGTGGGATCACTTTTATTGAAACCCCCTATTATTTTTCTGGCAAATTTTTTCTCTGAATGAGGTTTGGATGGCTATAGTTTAACAACTTTTCTAGGTGATGAGGGTTTTGAGTTTATCCTTCATTAACTTTCACATAAATATGTTTATTCTCTATGCGTACTGCAAATACTTAAAAGAAATGAGGATTTCTTCAATTTTTTTCTATAAATGAAAAACACGGAAGGTATGGAACCTACCTTCCTTTGCTATACTCTAGTGATGAAAATTCTTGAATTGATGACCCTTGGTGTCCACCTACAACACTGTGTGATAATTTCTCCTGTATCTTGTAGCTTCCCTGTAGTTTCCTATGGGTGCTCTTGTTTCCCGTGGTTGTTGATCGTTTCCTGTAGTGCTCACTGCAGGGAGGCCGAGAGAAACTTTTTCCTTTGATGACTCCTTAAGGTTACCTCCGCCTTCAGATTTTCGAAATAACTAATACTTTTCATGGGAGTCAATGATTATTTCTATTTGTGGATGATTTCGTGGGTGATGCGTTGGTTGGCCAAGTACGAATACCTCCTTTTGGACCGTTGGTCCCACTACAAGTTCATCATATCACCTTTCCTCATAATCATCTCCCACTATTATTCACCATAACTTAACCACTTTTTGATTCATTCCCTTTTTTTATGTGACCTTGCCACGTGTAGTTTGACTAGCCCTTTACTTTTCGTTATCGAACTGGGGTGGCCAAGTGTTAAAATTGGCAACCAGGGCAAAACTTCATGTGGGTCATCTTATTCATGGCTGATAATATTTTTATTAAATTCCTCTCGTCAAGAGGTGTAGGATTGATATAAAGATCATCGGATTCCGATAAGTATTCATGGAGATATGAATTTATTTTGATTATGGAATTATTATCAAGCCGACCTACAACTCATGTAGGCTCAGAAGCCCAACAGTCGCATCTATTCACCCACCAACGTTGTGTATAAATATAAGAGGACTTTTCCTCATTTGGACTCAGTCATCTCATCACATCTCTCTCTCTCTACTGCGCAGATATGAGTCTCTTCTCTACTGCACTGAAATGGGTCTCTCTCTCTCACACATGTGAAGCCGGAAGTTGCTGAATTTGAAGCTGCAACTGTAGAAGTAAAGATTGACTTGCGAGGCCTAGAAGATATCCTCTTTGGAACTTCGTTGTAGGTTCATCTGAACCTCCTCTGAAAGCCGCAACTTTTGGTGGTGGAATGAAGTCAATCCGATGAACGGTTTGCAAGATATCGATTGCCCTAGTTTGAAGCCTGAAACTGACGCTGCAACTGCAGAAGTAAAGATTGACTTAAGAGGCCTAGAATATCTCCTCTTAGGAACTGCGTTGTAGGTTCATCTGAACCTCCTCTAAAAGCCGCAACTTTTGGTGGTGAAATGAAGTCAATCCGATGAATGGTTTGCAAGATATCGACTGCCCTAGTTTGATGCCAGAAACTGCTAAAACTGACGCTGCAACTGCAGAAGTAAAGATTGACTTGCGAGGCCTAGAAGATCTCCTCTTTGGAACTGCGTTGTAGATTCATCTGAACCTCCCTTAGAAGCCGAAACTTTTGGTGGTGGAATGAAGTCAATCCGACGGTCGGTTTGTGAGATATCGTCTGCCCTAGTTTGATAATGAAGCCGCTAATGTTGATGCTACTGATCTAGGGTTTGCTACTTCTGATATGAATCAGATTTATTGTACTATTTCTCCCTGCTGAATTATTGAAGATAAAAGAAAATTTGATCAAAGGGTTTCCCCACACATTGTGGGGTTTGTCCCTGGCTAGCCGCCACATCTTGTGTCTCTTGCCTTGGCTTGTTTTCTGTCGATCGTTTAATGTTCTATCTGCACTTTACTTTATATATATGTGATTGCTAATCTGTGGAA
>APFE031381595.1:125049-202171 GCA_000404065.3 Pinus taeda | reverse complement strand
GCCCTTTATACCATAAAAATTGATCTGGTTCTAAATATGAAGATGAAATACATACCTTTTGTAATAGTTGCACCTCATGTAGATCAAAATATTTCTCCATCTGTAGTATCCAATTTACTGGATCCTTGCCATCAAACTTCCTCATATCGTCTTTTCTTGATTTTAGGAGCTCGATCTTGAAACGATTGTAACTTTGTAATTTAAGATCTCCAAGTTCTGATATTGCATCCTACAGTAACCCTTTGAGTCCTCTTTCTAACCCCACATGTATGATCATAATTGGATTCCCGAAGAAAGAGTTATGTCTAATCTCCCACAATGACCTAATTATAGACTAGTTCAGTAGAGCGAAATTGTATGATGTGCCACTTGTCACTGTTTTGACCTTCGGTTCTGAAACTGATACCAAACAAAATACAGTTCATATTCTTTCTATCACTTTTTACAAACTTTGAATCAAGTGCTTTGAGCGAGAGTTATGACTATTTTCCCCAAGTCACCTGTTTGGGATGTAATTCAAGAGCCTGCAGAAACCCTAAATGTATTGAACTGTATCTCCGAAAATATAGTGAAACAAGATTGAAATTTGGGACCACACTGCACCACGACTGCGGATCAAATGGGTTTTAATTTCAGAGTTTGAACCTTCATAGAGAACAAATTATAGAGAAAATTCCACGATGACCTGTTTGAAATTGAATTTGGAGCTTGCAAAAACTCTAATGTCCTTAGATCATATCTTCGAAAATTTAGTGAGATAAGATCTGAAATTTGGACCCAAGGTTTAGAACGATTTTGGTTCAAATTGGTTTTTGATATAGGTTTTGAAACTTTGTAGAAAAAAGTTTATAGCAAAAATTCCATGATGACCTGTTTGGAGCAGTGAAACCCTAGAATCCAAATCTCTGATACCAAATGTTATGAAACTAGCTCACAAAAAGATAGAAAAGATAGATAAACGCCTTATAAGTAAGCCTCTTCGAGGGGAAAACCTCCTTTACGTTACAAAAATGAACAATTCTTGGATGATACAAATGACAATACCTCCTTTCTATATATAGGAGTCTAAGGGTTCATAATATAATCAGAGCCGACATAACAATAATAATGTAAGGGCACAATAATAACAATAATGGGTTTCTATGGGGCACAATAATAAAAATATGGGGACTACATGAGCACAAAAATATAATAAGGTGGTTGTAATAATAACATTAGGGGGCTACACTAGTAGTATAGGGACCTAACGCTGTGCCATGCGACCTGACCAACCCTCTTCATTGACAACATCTAGATTCTTTTTGTACAAGCGTAGAAGACAAAGAGTCCAACTACACCTATGCTCAACATGCTCCAGGGTCGACCATGCAGCTATAGTGCTTCATATATTAGGGCATAAAACCCTAAATGCCAACATTGTTCCAGTCATACTTACGCCCCAAAAAAACCGGTCTACATCAGAAGTAGTATTGCGAGTAAAAGAACTGCCAACTGATTGTTTAGAAGCCCTGCATATTACCACAAGAGGGATATTGCAAGAGTTAAAGACACCATGCACCAAGTAATGGTTTGGTTTTCAATGGATCTAGATTGGATCCACTATGCAACTGAGTCCCCATTAGTAAAACCAATAGTAATTTCTAAACCGAAATGCCAATCTGTACCTGTTTTCTTTCTTGAGAGGAAATAAGAAACATGTAACTCATTATATCCAAATAAAATTAAATGAAAGAAATGGTTCTCAAATAAAAATTCATAAATTCTTAATGATTTAAGAAGGTCGCTATTGAGAGATGTCCCACGGGGCATGTTAACAAACATCTTTGTATAATGGAATGTGTAAATTCAATTTTGAGACATGTAAACATTGGAGCATTTAATACATTGCATTGGTAAGGTTATATTGGAGGCAAATAATTAAAAACTCTTAATTGTGATACATTGATCAACTACAAATTCGTTGGATATTGTTGGAGAAGATACGTTGGATATCGATCATTCCAACTTGAAGCTTTAATTGATAATACATTGGAGGATGCTGATATTTCATGTGAGCTTGTTGACGAACGATAATACATTAGTGGATAAAATTTGTCAATATAAACAATGATGGTTGTATTGCATGTGAGCTTGTCAACGATAATAATGAGAATTCTCCATAAGGAATGATAACTTTGCTTAGAAATAATAAATATTTCTCTGAAATAATGACGCTTCTCTGCAATTATAACCTGCCCACTACAATGTATAACACATGAGTTCACCACTGTTGCGTATCACACCTCTCTACAATATATCAGTGTATAACACTGCTCTGAAATGTTTCAGATTATAACACATGGTCTGCATTCTATAACTGTATAATGCTACTTTGCAATGTATCACTGTATAATGCATGGTCATGAGCTGGAGGTAAAGTCTATGATGCTTTTTCTAGCTTCCGCTCTAGCTACCTCTTATACCTATGTATGCACCCTTCGTACGGGGTAAAAAATAGGTTCTACCTCCACTCTAGCTACTTAGGCTTCCAACCTATCGGGCTATGCCCTTGCCTTGAATGGATTTGTTGCTTTATCCATGCTACAAGATTTTGATCCTTTTTCCTTTGTTTCAATCCTTCATGCATGTTTTCCTAGAGCTTTCCACTTGATAACTCGTTCATATTTACACTGTATCATTGCATCAGAGCAAGACTTATACCATTGAATTTCCATGCCCATTGTCCACATATCGATGCCAAGGAAGAGTTCCAATTCTCGATAGGGACTTAGTTGTAGGCGCACCAACCCTTGCAAAATATGAAAGTAAATGTTCCGCACATTGTTCTCCGAGATTGTTCTCAAGATATTTAGTGCGAGATTTCTTGAATAATATATATAATATATATTATATATATATATATATATATATATAGCATGAAAACCGAGCCAAAATATGTAAATGATTCTTATTTTGTTGAAATTCCAACAATGTCTTAAAGAAGAACGCCCCTTTTAGCAGGTTGAAATACATACTGCAACATGCCCTCTCCTTTTTATCACATACCATCATCAATAATAAAAATATTATTTGCTTCCTTCATATCTTTTCTCCATTATTTTATTCACAAAGTTATATAAATAGCTCCATACTTCTTACAATGATTGAATATGTTAGAGAGTTCAAAAGCTCAAGATGTGCTTCATCTCCATATCTAGTGTCTATGAGTTTTCCTATGCCCAAAGTTTATTTACATGGGAAGGAATGAAATATCCACTTTTCCTACCTTTCTCATGGTTTGGTTCTATGACATCAATCATCAATGACTTGTCTTTCCAGATTCATCTCTGAGCCATATGCTTTCATGTAATCCGAGTAGGAATGACATTTTTTTCAGGACATTAAAAAGAAAAATCAAACCCTTTAATGCTTTCTACTTTCATCCCTTTCTCACAACTCAATTTTCTTTCATATGACTTCATATATCCATTTTCTTTATAAATATTTCAAAGAAGTTTTGCAGCTACTGTATTTTGAATATTTTTATGTAATGTTCAACAACTTGTGTAGCAATCACCTTCCTTTTTGTTTTTGTTTTTTTTTCAAGCTTTTATTGCAGAGACACTTCTTATATTGATTATCTCCTCCAATATATTTTGGTGTTGATGTCTTATGTTGTTTGAGGTTACAAGAGAATCTGCAAATAATACTTTCTCTCTATTTGACGCTTCTCAATCAAGGCTATCATTAAATGCATAATGCCATAATTTTATCCTCATGATATTTCCACCCCCCCTGTGATGATGCTACTATTATAACATTTACTAGATGATTTCCAAGTTGCTTAGAGCAGCTCCCCCTAAAATTATGATGACTTGATTATGTCATTGAAGTAACACAGTCCTCCTTTTTCTTCCTCTTGCATATTTTGGTAGGTTTCTTTCTATTGTCTGCATTTTTTTAATTCAAAGTTTGGTCTGCTTTGATTTGCTTCCACCACCTGTTTAGGATTCTTTAGAGTATATGGAAACCTGCATTCATTGACTTTGTGTCCAAGGTTGTGACATAGATAGCATCTTATTTCACTAAGGTATGGTTGAGCTGGTGTGTGGATTTTTGTGCCCCGTTTTACATTTTACATTCAACAAGTTTATTTCCAAATTAATTGCACAAATAATAGTAACTGCGGAAATGTTTTGTGTACATGATGAATGATTGCTTCTCTACTTTCTTGCTTGAGAGAGTCGTCTCATTTGCTGCATCTTTTCCTGATTAAACTTGATTTTCTCTGTCTTACATTCTGTTGCAATGTGTCTAGGTTCATGGCAAGAAAAACACTTCATATCTTTAAAAGGAGAAAAGAATATCCTTTGAGATATTCCAAATTTTCTCAACTTATCTCCAGGGGAAAATGACCATTTCTTCATCTTATTCTTTGGCTCTTGATGTTGTTGCTTTTTTTTGCTTTTCTACAAATCGTGTTGCTGAACTTTTATTTGTAGGTATTTTTAGTGTTGCTTCATTATTATTTGTGGTTGCCTTTGTTGAGTTCTTCACGGAGGCAAAGTCTTCTTCTAGCTGCTTACACAACCTATTATTTTCTTCTAACTTAATTATAGTTGAATCAACCTCGACTTCTAATGTTTTATATTATAGATCTCTCTCCTTGAATTTACTGCTCATCACCTCTTCTAGTTTCCTTGCTTCTTAAAGTTGTGCCATCAAACTGACAATTTCCTCCTTGTACTCATGCTCTCTCTCATCACATATCTGCATGAGTTTCTTCAGATCTTTTTTTTCATTCTTCAATCTTTTTATACAGCAAATGATAAGTCAAGCCTAGCTTGATGTTCATTTTCCTTTTCTTCAAGAGAGTCGGGTACATTCACACAAGTAGAGGTTTCATTTAACTAAACACTTTCCCTTTGATAGGTTTTTTCTCCTTCCTCTTTCTCTCTCCTTTCTCCACAATGTTGTTGCTAGCCTATTCATACATGAGTTGCAATCTATCCCATATTTCTTTTGCCGAGGTTAAATCTATTATTGTATCAAGATCCTTATTCTGAAGAATGTTATATATAACACATTTTGCCTTAGCATTCCATTGTTTTTCTTGCACAGAGGGAGAGTTTTTATAGTAACCTTCACTACGAGATTCCATACATCAGGTCCATAAGCTATCAATTTGGTTTTAACCTTATCTCTCCACTCATGAAAGTTTGTTGCACTCAACGCAGGCACACTTTGATAGTCCATGACTCAACTAGATCTACCTTCAAGTTTTTAGGATTATACAGAAGGAACCAACTCTGATACCAATTAATGAAAACTTGACTAAACTGAGAGGAAGGGTGGGGGGGTGTGAATCAGTTTAGCATACCCATGGACATTAATATTATAGTCATTAATATTATGAATTGGAACATTACATGAGAAACTTAACAAATAATGACCAACATATTGAATATGTGAACATCAAGTAATAAGCAAACCAAACCATCACATGAACACATAATATCAACACATATTGACACCAGATATATGTGGAAACCCATAAAGGCATAAAACCACGATTTTATTATTGTTGTGATCCAAAGGCAAGCTCCTACTCCTTATTACATCTGATTTTTTGTAGGCTCCAACCTATAGGAGGCTGCTACCTCAGTTTTCTGCAAGCTGTAACATGAAAGGAAGCTCCAAATCCCATATGTTTTCTGTAGGCTACAACCCATAGGAGGATCCTACCTCAACCAACTCCAACTAGATATTTATCAAGCCACAACTCGAAAAGAAACTACCATCCCCTGATGCAAACAAGAAACAACAATGTGTTGGTTTACCTGGTCATAAATTATGTATGTCTCCCTCTTCATTTATCATTGTTCTTCCCTTCAAATCTACATCATGTCAACTCCATATGTGTCAGGTAACTAATACATAATAGTTCTATCATCTCTTTCACATTCTCCCATTCTCTAACATCTATATCTTCCAAAATCACATCTTTTATAGAAATAGTTTGTTGGTTGTTTGTATCCCACGTAGGAATATGAAGTGAATAGGCTTGACTCTTTGCCTTCCACTCATTTGTTTCCAAACCCTTCAGATCTTGAATATTGGAACACAAAGATGAATAATTGCAGCCATATGTAACGATTAAATGCATCAATCTAATATCAACAACAAATAACAATATTTATCCTTTATGCATCATAACAATATTTGCAACATATTTTTCTTTGACTTGGAGTCTTTCCTTTGCATCACAATAATTAAGTTTAGTTAACAATTTCACATCACAAATTCTTCATTAAACAATTGTCCCTTGTTCTGCTACTCCTTTTCCTACTACTCCTTTGTCATCAATGATAATATTTACAACACTTTTAAAATCATAACTTAAGACAACTTAACACATTGCAACGAAAATTTAAAAATCAACCATCAAATTGACATGCAATGGGGGTAAACTTGATCTATTGTAATGAAATTGATATACAGTGGGGGCAGACTTGATCCAGTGTAATGAAAACTTTAAAATCAACTATCAAATAGACTCATAGTATGTTGGATTGCTAGTCGAGCATCGACATAGCCCTTTTAGCCAAATAAATAAATATATAGATAAAAATAAAAATAAATAAAAAAAACAAAACAAAACAAAAAATTGAAAGAAATTAAAAAAAAAAAAATAATTAAAAAAGAAAATCATAAGAAAAAAGAGTTTAGAAAAAATAAAACTACCAACAAAAGGGTAAAAGAGAGAGAGAGAGGGGGGGAAAAGAACCAAGCATAAAATGATTATAAAAAAGACCAAAAAAAATCAAGCATAAAAAATAAAAATAAAAATAACAAAAAATAACTCATAAACAGAAAAAATCAAACATAAAAGAAAAAAAAATTAAATGAAAACATAAAAAAATATCTTACTTAAAACACACACACACACACACATATAAAACAATTTTAAAAAATACATTTTAATTTTTTAAATGATTTAAAAAATATTAAATCTTAAATTACAAAAAAAAATAAAAAAAAAAAATAAAAATATTAAAAAGAACAAAAAAAATTAAAAATTTTAAAACATAAAAGAAATAATATTATAAAAAAACATTAAAAAAAATTGAGGGGGTCGGGGATCCATGCCCCTCCTCGCCCCGGCCCCAAAGGGTCGTGGGCAAGGCAACTGGAGTGGTGGGATATTGATGCCCAAAACGACGAACCACCCACACAACAATGTGTGGGTGAGGGATTCCGAGAATTGACACGTCACCCCACCTTTTGGCACTAAGACGGGGTGACACATCGATTCACGGCATTGATGACACGACTAAACATTGTCGTGTGTGGGATCTTACATGAATGCACATGTTCATTTGAAAATAAATCTCAAAAAATATACCTACAACAATTTGCATGGAAAACATTTGTTAAAATATCACATTGAAAGACATCATATAGACTCAGAACTTCATGGGTTTTCCAAGATATTTTGGAAAGGGTATCTTATAGTGGTATCAGAGCATGTTCTTGAACAATTCTTGGGTTTAAAAGGAAGCCTTTGATAGATATTTGATGAGTCACGAAGAAAAAATCTTCAGTGGTGTCACTTATAGGAGGAGTTATCAAATTAGAGAGCCCACTCTTTTGTGGGAAGAACAAGAATAAACACTTGACAAGAGAAAGGGGAAGAGGAAACTCTTGAAATAGAGAGAGAGTTAGGAGAACCGCTTGTGAAGGGTAAATCAATCATGGGTGATAAAGAGAATCAATAGTTCAATAGCTTTCTTAACATCCTAAATGTATTAACTAAGGGCCAAAAGGAGATGGTGGATTTGATGAGGGCCAAAAGGAGATTGGATTTGATGATGGATTTGATGGTGGTTCAAATGGAACTCGAATGGGGGAGAAACATAATTAGGATCCCAATAATGGTGAGGGGTCTAATAGTGGAGAAGATATTCATGCACGCACAATAGTACACAACCAACCCCACATAAACAGTAAGTCATCCAGACCCACCATGCCAAAATTTCTTAGTGAGACAACAATTGAACAGGTGGAGAAAAATGACCAAGAAATTTCCTTTGGGGATTATTTAGTGGAGTATAGGAGGTTGGGGAGAGACTTCCAAGCTACCAAGAGCTTCACTGGTTTCTGCAACCTTAAGATGAAGAACAAGCCCAAGGGTGTTCAGAAGGCAATGAGGCATAAGAGTGATCTCCAAAAGGCACTGGGGAAAGTGTTTATTCCATGCTTTGATGGGTCATTGAAATGCTCAGCTAGATCATGGGTCCAAAAGATGGACACCCATTTTCATTTACATCATATGAATGAGGTGAATGCCATTAAGTTGGCTACACTACATCTAGATGGGGAAGCCCATGAGTGGTGGTATCATGGATTAGCGACCATGGGTCATGCTAGAATCACCTCATACCCTGAGTTCATGCAAAGACTCATAAAGAATTTTGATAGGAAGGATCCAAAGATTCATTTCAGGGAGTTGGATCAACTAAGAAGACACGTTGTTTAGAGGCATACAACTCATGATTTCAGAGATTAGTAGTTATGGTCACAAAAAATTTTTAGGCTTGGTTGGTGATGTTATTTATGGAGGGGTTACCTAAGCGTTTATGTGGCTGGGTTAAGGGATATCAACTAGCCACTCTATGAGATGTAGTTAACAGAGCCAGGAACATGTAATATGTTGTTCCTAAGAGAAAATTATCTCTTAAGCCTTCCTTTCCCTAGAAGAGAAAAGAGGTCAAACCTTTTCAAAATGATGGGACCAAGAAACCAAAGTTGGATGAGGAGACTTGAAAGGAGTTGAGAAAGAAGAAGCTATGTTCTAGCTGTCAATAAGCCTTGGGCACTAGCGTACAAATGTGTGGGAAAGGACAATGTGGGAAAGGCCCACTATATTGAGGTGTACTGAGAGAGGGACAATGATGATGAGGATGAGGAGCTAGTACTAGAGCAGGCACAAGGACAAAGACATCATACAGTTGGGGGTGAGACTTCACAGGCTAGAGACAAAGCCCCTGTTATCGCATCCATGTCAGGATTCTCCAAGTATCATACTTTTAGAGTTATAGGAGTTCTGGTGGGGCATAAGGTGGAAAAATTAATTGATGGTGGGGCTTCACATAATTTCATAGATGTAGTCTTATTTGATTAGAGAGAGATTCAAAAAAAGGAGTTCTATAGCTTCACAGTATCCATACCAGGTGGCCATCATATGGACTACACTAGATATGTGTCCAAGCTTAAGCTAACCATGGGGAATTATATAATGACACATATTATCTTCGTGGTGGACATTCTAGACACCAATGCAGTGTTAGGAGTTCAATGGCTCTATTACATTAGAACCAACACACTATCAACCAAAGGAACATGGAGATGGAATTCGCTGACTCGAAAAATGGAAAGAAGGTAGTATTCATGGCCATGCGCTATCCACTAAAGATAGTTTCATCTAACATGGAAGTAGTTTTTCAGAGCGGTGACATTGGTTGGGAATTCGAGTGCTTCATTACAGACAACAAATAGAGAAAACAACCTCAACATCATCTAGATGACATTTATGTATTGTTCTATAAACACCATAAAGTGTTTGTTGACATTCCTCTATGTAGATCACCAAATAGAGTCTTTGAACATGTTATAGAGTTGGAGGAAGGAGTGTAGGTTGTCATTACCAACCCCTACCAACATCCCAAGGTTTACAAATATTAGATTGAGAATTCCATTAGGGAGTTGTTGAGGTTGGGTCATATTCAGCCTAGTTCCATTCCTTTTGCTTCTTTGATGGTGATGGCTAAGAAGAAGGGTGATACCTTACATATGTGTATTGACTACCAAGTTCTTAACAAGAGGATAATCAAAAGTAGTATCCCATCCCTATAATTGATGAGTTAATGGATGAGCTTAGGGGAGCCAAATATTTTTCAAAGATAGATCTTCATTCAGGCTACCACCATATTTGGGTTCGAGAGCAGGACATCCTGAATATTGCCTTTAGGTGCCACTATGGGCACTACAAGTTTCTAGTTATGTCATTTGGGCTAACTAGTGCACCTGCAACTTTTCAGTCCTATATGAGCCATATATTCAGGCTACCACTAGATTTGGGTTCAGGAGCAGGACATCCCGAATACTACCTTTAGGTGCCACTATGGGCACTACAAGTTTCTAGTTATGTCGTTTGGGCTAACTAACACACCAGCAACTTTTCAGTCCTATATGAACCATTTATTCAACAAAAAATTGTGGAAGTACTTTTTAGTATTCCTTGATGACATACTTATCTATAACAAGACTTGGGAGGACCATCTTACTCATTTGGACAAGGTATTATGGTTTTGGAGGAACAAGAACTGTATGAAAAATAATCCAAGTGTGAGTTTTGGATGACAGAGACGCTCTAGACTTAGGGTATTTGATTGGAGGGAATGGGGTTTAGGCTAATCAAGAGAAAATCAAGGCTATTATTGAGTGACCTACCCTGAAAAATCTAACTTAGCTGAAGAGATTCCTCGGTATTTACACAAACTAGAGGAGGTTTGTTAAGGGATTCTCTCATCTAATAGGTCCTTTAATAAAAATCACTAAAAAGAGGGCCTTCAGTTGGTCTGATGAGGCACAAGAAGCCTTTGAGAAGATAAAGCAGGTGATAAGTTCATGTTCTATGCTAGCATTACCAAATTTAACGCATCCATTCATGCTAGAATGTGATGCTTCATGGATGGGAATAGGAGTAGTTTTGATGCAAAATCACCACCCCATAACATTTGAAATTCGCAAACTCGGGGACTATAAGTGGAACTATTCAATTTATGATGATGAAATGTTGGTAATTATGCATGCATTGGCAGAGTTCATGCAATACTTAGTGGGGAATAGGTTCAAGGTCAAGATATATCATAATAGTCGAAGGTTCCTCGTGGAAGAGAAGGAGATGAGTGAGAGTCAATAGAAATGGATCAACAAACTATAGGCCTATGACTTTTAAATTGAGTATGTTAAGGGAAAAAAAATTGGTAGTAGATGCCCTTTCTAGGATGCCACCTACTCTCTCACTCATGGAGATTACATAGGATTCAAAGTCACTCTTGATCGTAGAATACTCCAAAGATATTTTTTCTTGTGAGATTATGGAGGGATTTATTTAGGATGATAGATATTGGGTCATAGATTATATCATCTACTACAATAACCAAACCTATCTGGTACCAAAATCACAACTCAAGGAGAAAATTGTGTACGTAACTCACAACTCACCCCTAGCAAGACACCTAAGGTACTTGAAAACCAAAAGGAAGATTAGGGAGATGTTCACTTGGAAGGGCCTCAATATGGATTTAATGAGGTTTGTGAAGGAATGCAACATCTACCATCAAAATAAAGTTGAACATGCTCATCTAACAAGGTTGTGACAACTACTTCCCATCTTGGAGTAGAAATGGGAGAGAATTTCCATGGACTTCATGACTATGCTACCTCAGGTACAAGGGAAAGACTACATATATGTAGTAGTGGAAAAGCTTACAAATTTCATGCACTTGTTTTCCATACCTTCAAAATAATCAGTAGCACAGGTGGTGGAGCTATTCTTTAGAGAGATCTTTTGATTGCATGGGTTGTTGAAGACCATTGTGAGTGACATAGACAATAGATTTATTAGAGGCTTCTGGTAGGAAGTATTTAAACTTGTGGGTATGAGGCTAACACTAAGCACCAATTACCACCCACATGCTAATGGGCAAACTAAGATAGTCAATAAATGACTGGGGGGGTATCTTCAAAACTATGTATCTGGCCAACATAAATCATGGGTAAAGTGGTTGCATTTGGGGGAACATTGTTATAACACCACTTTCCATATGTCAATTCGAATGACGCCCTTTAAATCAATTTGTGGATATGATGCCCCAACATTTGTAAATTGGGTATTTGGTTATAGTCGAGCCTCTTTGGCCAAATATTGGGTTCAGGAGAGCCATAGTATTCTACGGGTCCTCAAAGATAACTTGCATATGGCTCAAAACTAGAAAAATGTATACGTAGACAAGCACAAAATAGAGCATAGCTTTGAAGTCGGGGACATGGTATACCTTTGTCTATAACCCTACAAGAAATCATCACTCGAAATGAAGGGAGAAAAAAAACTAAAACCCATATTATATGTGCCTTATAGAATTGTGAGGCAAGATAGCGAAGTGGCCTACAAGATAGAGCTTCTAGAAGAGTGTAAAATTCACAACATCTTCCATGTTTCATGCCTCAAAAAGGCTATCTGGCAACATGTCATTACTTCTACTAAGCTTCCACCCTTAGGTGAATAAGGAGAACTGGTCTTGGTTTGGGAGGAAATTCTAGATATAAGGGAGTGGAAGTTGAGGAGCAAGACCATGATAGAGTACTTAGTGAAGTGGAAGGATTTTCTGATTGAGAATGCCACTTGGGGGGGTGATTAGGTACTCAAACATCTAGCGCTGAAGTTGATTGAGGACAAGAAATCTTAGGTGGGGAGGATTGTAATATCCCAACCACTTAAGAGGAGTATGGGGAATTTTCGCTAGCCTAAGAAATTTCTCGTAGGCTAACATGGCAGAAAAATTAACTAAGAGAACATGATGCGCCTAGGGAAAACACTATAAATGCTAAAGTGAAAAGGGGGACATGTCTTAGGCTAATGAAGAGTCACTTTTAATTTATAAAGTGAAAAATCCACTAAAGTGACTATAAAAAAATAAAAGGGTACAAAGGTGGCAAAAGTGGTGAAAAAGTTATAAAAGGGGGTAATGAAGAGTTTCTCCTCATTCTAGTCTCTTTTCCATTTTAAAAAAATAAATTTTGGAGAGATCTTGGAGAAGAGTCTAGGGTTTTAGAAACCTTACTTGTATAGTGCTAGTTTTAGTGTTGAGACCATACACCCTAGCTAGTTGGAGAGAAGAATCACTTATATTTCGCCATTCTGCTCAACTGAAGAAGAATATTTGAGGAAGAAAGTGGAGGTAATAGTGCCATCAATTGATTTTATCCTCTGATCTTGATTTTTCTATATATCTACTTGCAATAGGAGTTTTCTGAAGATGAAGGGGCAAATATGAATCACCTTCCTCCAAGTCAAATTGTGCATCCCCTTGTGGGTTCGACTCTCAAGTCTAGACCTCACTATGGACCAAAATTCCAATCTTGAGCTTATTTGAGGGTTGCGATTATTCTACAAAGAGCGGTGAGTTTATCAGCAGTATGGGGGACAAGTTGTATTCAACATTGGTTTGAGATTCAAAGATAAAGAGAGGGCCATGATACTTGTGCCACTGTGGGACGAGTTTCCCTCTTATTGACTAGCGACATCCTTTTCTTTTCTATTAGTGTATCCTCAAATACACAGGGGGTCAATTTCAGTGATAATATCAAGTTCAAAGTGTTGAAGGGAAGGGACTTGTCACATCCACATATTAGTTTATTTTAAGTTGAGTTTTCCTTACTGGTGTGGATAGAAGTGAGGCTAAAATCACCTCCTTGCTGGTTGTGCGAGTTTCCACAGTAATTACTTAGTGAAGTATCAACTACACAAAGACTCTATTGGCCACAAAGACAACGAGTTCATCATTACTGAGCTACTTTTTGTTGGAAAATGTGTTCTTGTACCTTTGTATCATTTGTTAAGTGTACATGGGTATTTGGAGGGGAAATATATAAATTACATCTCTACTAGAAAGTGTTTACATTGATGATATTATTATCCTTAGGAATGACCTCCATATACAACCATCTCTCTTTCATTTTCTTATTGGTATTTCTCAATTTGTTCCTCTCTTATTGGCTGGAGTATGTACTATCAATGGTATGTGTGTCTTTTATTTTAATGCAAAGTAGGTAGTGGTTGTTTGAAGCATTTTTATAATGTGAGTAAAGCATTCTCTATGTTATATTGAAGATACATTGTGTTACATGTGATTACTATACATGTTCATTTGAAAATAAATCTAAAAAAAGATATCTACAACACATTGCATGCAAAACATTTGTTAAAATATCATAGTGAAACACATGATATACACATAACTTCGTGGGATTTCCAAGATATTTTGGAACGGATATCTTACATAATGAATTACTCAAAAATATTATGAGCTATCTCTGTTGTGTTGTGTAGAAGTGGCTCATCTTTTTCAATAACTTGGGAGACGACAAATTTTCAATAAGAGCTGAACATTCTATTCTATCATGGACAATTGTCACTTGGAGGCTTACTTTGTAGTTTTCAGGGTGTGAATAAATGTGGCAATAACATTCCAAAATATGACAATTAGAAAATGAATCTCAAAATTCTCTATTTAAATTTATTAATATAATCAAAATGGAAAATGGAAAAGTTACAAGTGTTATATGTAGGTGATATGCATAGATCATGTAAATTTAATCCTTAGAATTGTAATGCACATGTTTTCTTTCGTTTATTTTGATTACCTACATTCTGTTTTTCCTAACAACTAACACTACAAAAAATGAATGCTTTCAACTCGATTAATGACAAACAAAATATTGAACAATAGGAACAACAAAAAGGAACTATTTCTTTGGAACTTAGTAAAATTACTTGACTTCTGCACAAATGAATCTCACAGTATCCCCATTTATGAGCACATGCCAAACAACTCTTTAGACCAATGGTTCTTTGATGAAAGTGAGATTAGATTCTTGACATTCCCCATTAGATACAATATCATAGTGGACATTGTTCACTACGTAAATGTTGGTATCCTTGCCTTCCTAGTATGCATAGACAAAAGGTTTGCCTACTCATCTATGTAATGGTCACTTGGTAGTGGCATAGTTACTCAGACACCCATGACTTTGCTACTAATATGCTATTTACAACATGTTTCTCTTTCCCACTTCTCTTTTTTGCTTTTATAGCTCTAAGGCTCTATCTCTCCAGTTTTAGAAAGCCTTGTGAAGAAGTAGTGATCACAAGGTAGAGAAAAGGTGGTGAGATACAACAGAGAAGAGGTGGCATAGATCATGATGGTTGAATCTTATTGCTGGAGCATGGTGGTAGTTGAATGGAATTTACATGATAGACTTCTTGATTGATTGCAATATTCTCAAAACTATTTACACTGATTGCAACAATTTTCAAAACTTGATAGCTTGAAGTGTTAGAGCCTATCAAAAAATAAATGGTATAAAAGAGAAAAATTAAATAAAATTAAATTATTTAGAAATTAATTTGTAAAAATTCATAAATAAATTATATATATATATATATATATATATATATATATATATATAATATATATATAAAATAATTGAGTTAATGTGGAATTTCAAGAAAAAATTAGGCATATTTAAAAATTCCATGTAATTAGTATATTAAAAATAAAAAAATTAAATTATTTTATAAAAAAATTTAATAAAATACAAATAATAATCCATATAAATAAAAATGAAATTATAAAATACAAATGTGAATAAAAAATAAAATAAAAAATCAATAATAAAACATAAATAAAAAGAAAAAATTAATAAAAAATATAAATTAAGAAGTAGAGAGATCATACAGACTTTATATATGATTCAAAGTTTTAAAATATGTTGAGTATCTTTTAAAGGAAATTTTGGTAATGAGCATAGTTGTATTATCATTTGGATGGAGTGAAAAACCTTTTTGCATCAATCTGTATGGTATTAATGCCTATTATGTCTTCATCCAAGTCAGCCGGTTATCCAAAAGCTAGAGCCAATCAAATCCTGGGAACTGCAACTGTAATCAACACTGGCCAGAACATGTAGGGATCTACCTGAAGGGCTGCTCCCATATGACCAATAGTTTGGATAAAAACATATAGAAAAATGTGATAATCTGAGAAACCAGTCCATAATTATTAGTGTTAAAATTTAACTGTGTGTGTCTAATTTGATGTTATAAAGATGAAAGGTAAATACAAATTTTAAATAGTAAATAAACGCATTTCCTATATTAGTGTTAAAATTTAACTGCTTGTGTCTAATTCGATGTTATAAAGATAAATGGAAAATAATAATTTTAGGTCGTAAATAAACTCATTTATTATATTATTATCATTTATGTTAGTATATATATAAAATATAGAATGTAGATAAGTGTGTGATATAATTTATTAAATAAATGTATATATAAATATACTTTTTGATCTTTGGTTTTATAATTTAAAATTTATGTACTATAAGATATATTAATACTTGAGAATGAGTTTTAGAATTCTATAGTATAGCATGATTAATATTATTTTTTGGTTGAAGATTATTGATAATAAGTAATCTTTCCAATGAGAATTTTTGTTTTTGCAAGAGCCTTGTGTCTAGAAAATTGTTTGAATGATTTTTTACAATGCTCACAAGAGTGAAGATCAAAAATTGATTTTTCATGAGGATAACAATGTTGGAATTTTATAATTTGATGAGGATGTGGATGTGAAGCAAGTAAATATGATCTTTCTTGTAGAAACCCAACACTCTGAAATTGGATTGGTCTATAATAGTCTGGAATGGGAAAGGTCACATCCTTTTCATATCCAAGATTGGTTGTGTTTGTTATTGATGAATTTTTGCCAAGGTCTAATGATAGGCTTGGGAGGCGCAAGCGAAATCTCTTCATCTTCATTCAAATATGCTCGTGAAGTGGTGTCATTAATTGATCAAGTACTAGTTGTTGATGGGAATCGATATTAAATAGATCATTTTTATAAACAAGGACTAGTTTAGAATGATGATTCCTTTGCTATAATTGATCTCGTTGGAGTCGTGACTCAAGCTGAAGACATTGAATCTTGTCCTATGAACCTTGTAAATAGGTTCGAAATATACGTGGGGGTAGCTTTGCTAAATTTGACCATACCAACAATAGTAGAGAGTATATGAGTATTTAGTAATTGTAATGCTCCACCAATTAGAGCCATTTTTCAACAATTCAAGCTCATTTAATGAAGGGTGTCAACTTCTACTGAAAATGCACCTAGTTACACTACAATTTTCCCATGACATTGATCTGCTTGACACTCTTAAAAGCCTTGGCAAGTAACCTGGACAAATTTACATAAAGACCGCACAATATTACTTTAAAAAAGACAAATGAACTTACAAACATATTATTTGCAAGTTACTATTCTTTTTTATTCTAATGTGTTGTTGATGTTTATGATCCAAAAATAATAATGATGTTGGCATATTGTTACCGATCACTTGAAGCAAAGATGAATAATATGTTTTCTCAAATTATGTTTCTAACGGTTTAGCCTCAACCTTATTAGCACTCTTATTTGGATGATCTCTAATGAGAATAGCATCATATTAGTCAACTATGCTCTGTGTTAAAGTGATCATATCATTTTTGCTCTTAGTAAAGATCCCACATCATGTCATGTTGTTGTAGTTAAACAATACATACAAAATGTATGAGGAACCTCTCTTACTATCTTTGAGTTGGTTGTCTTTCCTCCAAATATCTCATCCACGCATGTATATTGTAATAAATGTTGGCCAAATTTACAAATTTGTTTCTCTTCTTGCTATATAGAAACTCATATGTGCTTTGATATTCCTCTCATTGCTTCTATTTTTATAGGAAATTAAATTTATTTGGATTATTAATACTAAGAAACAAAGTAAGAATATTTCTATGAAAAATTTACATCATAAATCAGATTTCAATGTACATTTTATTTGGATCAATACCATAATTGCATTTTGTTTCATATTTATGCACCATCCTGTATTTTCATGTTGTAGTAAAAGAACAACCAATCCCATTCATGTATGTTACATATTGTAATCATATTTTATGTAATAATATTTTATTTTGCACCTTGGGGTCATATTACATCATGTCCACACAATTATAAAATCAATCCATGTTGTTGATACTCTTATGTATATTAGGTGCTAAGAAAACACCAACCACATGTAATGATTTGTGCAATATCTTTCACCTATTATCCACAATATTTTGTATTTGTTGATATTGTGATTGATCATGATTATATGTAGTTGTTATGAGTTCCTTCATCGTACCCATATAGTCATATACAAACCCATAAATGCAACATTGGAATAAATTATCTCAATGCTCTTTTAATAAGTTCACAAATACATACTATTAGTCTAATTAAGAGAATATGCTTGACCATTCACTACTAACACTCTTTGCAAGGGTATCACTCATCCACTATAGATGCAAACAAGTGATATCAATACATTCTTTGATCTACCATCCTCTACAATGTAATGTAATAAGTTGCAAATCTAACGGTCAACATTACTCTAAATAAATTTTGAGTGAATTTTTAAAATTCTTTAAGTCCAATCAATGATTAAGGAAAAAATTAACCAATTTTCTCATTTGAGTTATATTTTCATGAACGTAAATATCTTACCAATCTCACTATATAGTGCCCTACTTGAGATATTGTTTTTTTTTTTTTAACATGCACCTTGAAAATGATAAGAAGTCAATAATTATAGTCCACTTTGAGAGCGAAACCTTCTTTTACAATGAATACAATCTATAAGACTATATTTGATGATCCTAATATTGTGTCGTTAGCAAATATATAGTAGATAAAAGATACAATTATATTGAAATGGTAAAATGAATAGTTGACATAATAATATATCAATAGAAATTTAACAACTCAATATTTAGAACTTAATAAAGTTTTTACGATTAACATGGGGCTTGTAAAAATTTTAACAAAATTATGCATCAATAATTAGCTATTACAAAAACAATTTAATCAATACTTAGAACTTAATAAAAATTTTACGATTAACATGGAACTTGTAAAAGTTTTAACAAAATTATGCAACAATAATTGACTATTACAAAAACAATTAAATAAAATAAACAATTAAATACATTATTTGTAACAATTTAGATAAATATTCCCTCTATTGCGAACAAACTCAATGCCAAACCTATTCATATAGTTACTTATAAATGAATAAGTCACTCTAAGAGAATAACAAGAAGTGGTATTCAATATTTAATAAATCCAACTATCACTCACTAAATTCTCACAAATACTTGATAAATTTACCCTTTCTTCTTTTTTAGCTTTACTCCTCCCATCTTCTTTTTTCCTTTTTAGCTTTGCTCCTCCCATCTTCTTTGGTCCTGAGAGTTTCATAGCCGAGATGATCTTATATGAGACCAAACTGCATATCATTCTTTATCATGTCTAGAAACAAATGGATTTAACAAATGGCTTTTAACCCTATTTAAAAAGATACAAGATGCATTAGAGAAATAATATATGAAATCATTTACCTCCTTTCACTTCAATGGCTTCCGGCCTTGCTTAATAGTTTATTGGGTTGCATCAAAGACCTACAACATTTGGATTATCCATATGACATAAATGATGATGGTGGTAATATTATTATGACATGGTATTCGATGATGAAGCGGAAATAATTTCTTTATCTCATAAAGATATCTTATAACAATTTTTTTTACTCGCACAATTTTTTTCATAATTTTTATTGTATTATTATAAAATACATTTTATTCCCCAATCTCTTTATCATTAAGTCCACCCAAATTACTGATATCTTACATTTTATATCACATTTTTCACTCCCCAAATAAATCCCTCTCATCGGGTTTTCCTTACAAGTATCTTAAGCTTCTCCTAAAGGAAAAAAAAACCAATATCCATTATAATTTAAGGTTTAGATGAAAAAAAGGTTTCATTAATTATTAGAACTTAAACTTATGTGAAATCAAATTTATTACAGATGGCATGAAGAATTATTGTTAAAGGTCTTACCAAATTTTAATTAATTGATGCTGGCACAAATTTGACCAAGTACAAATTGTACTAAGTAATTTAAATAACTTAAAACAATGTTTGAACGAGAAGAAGATAATGAGATTGCTTAATCATTTAATCATTTTATTTTTGGATTTATATGGATGATATGTCCACTGACTTTGATGCTTATTTGATTGACTGGAATTGTGTAGGATTTTAAAATAAAACAATTTAATAATTAAATTGTTTTAAAGATAATTTTGTCTTTTCGAAATGATCATTAAGATAAGATTTTTAAGTTTTAGTTTTTTTAATAATTTTTAAAATATGTATTGGTAATCTAAATTATGGAGCGATCAATAATCAAAATGTGCAGAATGGTCAATAAAAAGTTTTACTCAAACTCAATTCCCTGAGATGAAAATTGCTTTTATTCTTTGGACTATAAGTTACAAAAATTACACTTTTAACTTTAAATTCTGACACACACAGAGCCCAACAATGTGGCTTATCTGTAGAGAAAGCAAGATCTCCCCTTACTCATAGACTTTCAAATATTCTTCGTCAAACAAAGACACAACATATTTGTTCTATTCTATAGCTATGTTGGTAAAGCTAGACACACCAATAGAAAATAAGAAGACCCTTAAGCTCAAATCAACCTTAAGATTTTTTTCCACAAAACACAATATATGTATCCACCCACAATATATGTAAACACAAAAATTTGTTGGAAATTGAAAAAGGGAGAACTATTATCCACCCAACTGTAGACTTAATTACACTAAATGTTTCTCGCAATTGGACACCCCAAAGATAGTTTCAATTCCTTAATGTAAAGCTTCTCTCGGGGTGCTACGAGTTTCATATTAGGTTAGAGGACATGAACATCACTCTCCTTTACATACATAAATGAAGATTTTTCTTTTCAATTTCTTAGCTATGGGCTTGTTATCTTTCACAATTTGGCCACTCCGAGATACAAAGGGATCCCTTCAGTAAGCCAATAGTCCCTTGATACTTCCCTTTTTAGTAATTTTGTGCGTAGAATTAAAAAACTCACTTAGAATTTCTTCTTGGTCCCTTCACTCAAGTAGAATGCCTCCTTGTTGATTTCTTTATCCAATTTCCTAAACAAAATTACAACTCCACAAAGGATGATTATAAATCATAAAGATTTTCTCTTCATTTGTTTAGAGTCACTATCTTAACACCCAAGTATTATTTATTTCAATCCAATAGTTTTTATGGTTCACTTTCACACTTTCTATCTAGCCTTCTTACTCCTCCTCCTCTTACACTATCTTTGTTCTATTCTCTCTCTTGCACTTGATTAATGCTTCTCTAACTCACACACTGTCGGTCATGAGAATTTGTTTCCTTTCATTGGGATATGATGCCAATCTAAATTCTCCAGAACAGGTACGTAGCTCTTACGCTGGAGTAGTTTTCAACAACATCCCCGCTCATTCTTCTCATTATCACTATTACTTGGGTATTTGAACTACCCAATCAAAGATCTAGACAATTAATTGAGGTATCCCTTCGACAATCATGTTTTTTCATGTATTTCTCATTTTTCGTGTAGCATGGTCCATCAAAAGTATGCATCATGGGTAATCCTTGGATGAGGAATTAAGGAATTAAATCATGCATTGAACGAGTGCTCTCACTCAAAATTTGAGTAAAAATGTAGGGAGATAAGTTGAAAATACAAGTTAAAAAAAATATTTTTTCTTTTTTTTTTAATCTTTTTTTTTAATCCAAAAATAGTGAATCATCCCCCATAGTTTTCATCATTATCTTGTATCCTATTGTTTTCCTTAAACTTAGTTTTGGTTGTACATTTTTGTTTTGAGGCCCATTTTTTACCTCAAAATTTCTTTAATGGTGGCTCATCCTTCTACCATTTTTTTTTAAGAAACGGGTAGCAATTTTATAACAAAATATGGAAACAGGTTAGGTCCCTTACACGCATAAGAAGAGGAGTATCAGATATTTGTGCATAGGTTTTTAGTGAGACATTAATGCTACCTTCCTTATTTCCATTACCTAATATTACATTACATATACTATATATTCTACAAAAAACCCCGCGGAGCTTAACTGTTCGACATAACATCAAATTTAAAAAGCGGGCCACTTTTGACCATCATGCTCCTTGGTATCCTGATAAGCTTCCATCGACTAGTTCATCTTCATAATTTCCTCAGCATCAGGCTCATGATGTTGTTTGCATCATCCCCAACTGTCGCCATCATTAGTCCAGGTGCATCGTGTGGGCCGAACACCTCCTTCAACACTCCCAATGTTGTTTTTTCGACCTTAACTTATATATTTTCCACTTTGAACTTTAGATTAAGCATGCCTATATTTATTATTTCCATTGCCTTCAATATAAGTTCCATATCTTTTCCAAACCCAGCCAAATGAGCCAGCACCACCCTAATTTGGTCATGAATCCCTTTCACTACATGCTTGGTTGACTTATCAATCAACTTCATTACATTCCCATTGCTCCCTGAATTCCCAACTTCATTTCCACTACCTGAATTTGCAGATGCCATTTTCCTTGCATTTATTGCCTCCACCAAGACAATTTTGTTCCTAATCTGCATTACCCAACTCTTATTTATAACCAAGAGATCCTTTTGTGAAGAGACTCCTATCATTTCAAGATTAAATGAGCTCCCGACTTGTAAATCTGTCATGGCACACTCCTCCAATCGAAGCACCATCACACTCCTTTCAAATTGATATGAAAAGGTACTGAGGATAATCTTACATAAAACACCATTTAATAACCAGCTTGAATATTTCCACTTGTCATGTTTCATGGCTACTAACCACTACTGAACCCATCTGTTATTTATTACAATGTGTCCAATGACAACTACCAATAGTCCTGTAACCATCCATGAGGTGTTAATTAAGGTATTATACTTCTGAATCACGCTTAAATTGATATTGGACCACATGTACTCTACAGAGATTTTATTTAATCTGCTCATTATGGGACATGACAAGTTGAAACATTGAGATAAATATGTAATTCCCCTTGGGCTAATGTCGCTTTAATGTCTTCTTGGAGGTCCACCATTTGATTATTCCCTCTTTTAACATGATAAAATTTGAAATCATCAAACTTATTTAGTAAAAAAATAATCCATGTTATCAATGGAGAAGGGTCGGCATCAAAATTTTGCTTGTTTCTAGATAGAATTATGAAATTTTGAATCACCACCAATGGGTCGCCAACAATAATCAAATGTTTTATGCCTTTGGAAATTTTTGTCTTCAAACCTTTCCAAAGAGAGAGCACTTTGGCTTGGTTATTCGAGGCTTTCCCAAGTCCCCATGCATACTTTGTTTCATATTTTTCTTTGAAGTTAAATATCACCTCTCCCACTCCTACCTCCCGGGGGTTACCTTTCGAAGCACCATCGAAAAAGAGCTAAACTTTCCCTATATTCCTTTGTCATTCTTACAATTTTTCCCTAGCCAATCTAATACAGAATGGAGGGGCTTTTTTTCTTTTTTTTTTGGAGGCAAGCTTTGGGTTTTTGGATATTCTGAGCCAATCTTTTTCTTCTATAGATAGTTCATTTAATTTTGATTCATCATATCCTCGAGAGGATATCACCTCAAAAAGGAGTTGCATTCCTTTGATGGCAGCAGATTCTGGGGAGTACCATTTAACTTAGAAGATTACTTGATTTTGGCAAAGCCAAATCAACCAACAAAGGAATTTAGGAACCGCTATCCAACGTATCATAAAGAGGGAGCTTGATTTATTAGGAAAAGGGTATAGAGATCACCAGAGGTTAAACATCACACTCCACTCCTCAAGAATAGCATATAGATGAAAAATAGGCATGAGAGAAAATTTCCAAGTATCCACTGAGAAGGGACAAAGGAAAAAGAGACGCTTGATGGATTCCTCTACCTTGCCACAAAGCACACAATGAGAAGGCCCATGGATGTTTCTTTTCCTGAGGTTCTCAACTGTTAGAAATTTCTCATGGACCAACTCCCAACGGAAAATGTTGACCTTTGGGAGACCATCCTTGTTCCAAATATTTTCCCATATTCTTGCTAGACATGGAGAGGGAAGTTCCTTAATGAGCATAACATATCCCTCTTTAACTATATAATTTTTAAATTTCCCTCCAAGCCAAATTTGTTTATCTAGTTTGCTAGTAGCAATAAATGCAAACCCTTTCAGATGACATAACATGTTTTTCCAATGATGCAACAAATAACTTGGTAAATGCATTGTTCTCCACCCATTCCAATTTCCTTATTCATCCCAGCTGGATATGTTGGCTAGATGAGTAAAATCTTGGTCAACAACTAAAATATTAGGGAGGGGAGAGCGATATTTCACATATGAATATTCTTCCGATTTCCCAGTTGCCAAACCAACTGATTTAGCAAAAGCGAGGCCACCAATTTGCAAAGCTTCCAAATTTTGGTACTTTTCCCTTCCCAAACTTCTCCTTCAAGTCTAAGCAAGCGATTCTTGTGGAAGTATTTCCCTGTAAAGGCCTTTTTCCAACACTCAATTGAATCCAAGAGTAACCTCCAAACCAATTTTGCACCAAGAGCTAGATTCATGAATTCGGGGTCTTTGATTGCTAATCCCCCCATATTCTTTGGCTACCTTACTGTTTTCTAATTCATAAGATGGAATTTGTTTTCATTATTTTTGCCTCCCTGCTAGAGGAATTTCCGGATTAGACTACTTAATATATGAATTATGTTCTTTGGAGATAACAAACTTGACCCCAAATACATTGGGAGAGAGGAGAGAACTAATTTGATCAGAATGACACTCCCTGCTAGATTTACCAACCTTTCTCCCCAAGATTGAATCCTTTTTTTAATTTTATGCACCATAGAATCCCAGTCTTCCCTAGACTCTTTCTTAAAGGATATTTGGATCCCAAGATAGGAAAAGGATTTTCTATCAATATCATTCAGGAACCCCAGTAAGATGGAAATTTCAGCCAATATAATCCTAGAGTAATTCCAACCAATCAATTGACATTTCTTTTTGTTCATCAAACCTTTAGATAAAAGAAGATAGAAATTCAAGATCTTCTTGAATCTTGAGGTAATAACTAAGGAGGCACCACTAAGAAGAAGAGTATCATCTGTGAACTCGGAGTGGTTGACTTCTCGAACATTTCTTGCAATACTTAGGCCTGGAAGAGAACCATCCAACCTTGCAACCTTAAGGTTTCTTCTCAAGGTTTTCGCCATTATTATATACGACAAAGGTGACAAGGGACACCCTTGTAGAAGTCCTCTGGAAGCAGCAAAAAAGGAGGTTGGTCTTCCATTGATTAGAGGGGCAGTCCAGGGGGCTCCAAAACAAGCATTAATCCATTAAATGAAATCATTGTTGAAACCTAATTTTTTCAAAACAAGGGAAATAAAGGAATGATTTACCTTATCAAATGGGTTGGCCATATCCAACTTAATAACCATTCCATCTTCTCCCACCTCCTTTCTCGAATGAATATCTTCATGGACCAGAATGATGTTATCAAAAATATGTTTGTGTTGCATAAACCCCCCTTGTTTCTCTGAGATAAAGGTAGAGAGAAAAGGTTTGACTCTGTTGGAAATTATTTTGGTTAGAATTTTGTAAGAAGAGTTGCAAAAGTGAAATGGGACGAATTATGGAGAAATTAGTTAGGTTGGATTCCTTGGGGATTAGAGAAAGAAAGGAAGATTTAGTGCTCCCACCAATTTTCTTTTTGGTTCTGCATTGGTTTAGCATTCTCAGGAGATCTATTTTATATTATTCTAATATAATCAATAGAAGCAAATAGAGAAACCGTCAGGACCAGAAGCCTTCTTAGGTTCCAAGGACCAGAGCACTCGTTGAACTTCATCTTCCTTTATTTATTCTAGAAGAAGAAGGTTGGTTGCAGGAGAGAACACCTAAGGTAAAGGACAGAGGAAGTCCTTAGCTCGATCAAGAGAAATATGATCTTTACGTAGGAGAGATTTGAAAAAGATTGAGGCCTCACCCTTGATGCCCTCAAAGGAGAAAAATTTCAACTTCCCAATAGGCTTTATTTCTTTGATTCTATTTCGTGCCTCCCTTTCCTTGGCTTTCTTATGAAGTAAGGCAGTATTGGAGTCCCCAACTTTTAACCATAAGCTGTGGGACTTTAACCTCCAAAGATTATCTTCTTGAAGACTTAAAGAAAATATCTAGTTAGAGAGTTCCTTTTCATGATGAATATGTTTCTCCTCAATTGGGACTTCTCCATGATTTTGTCATGTTCCTCATGTTCTTGAACTTTGTCTCTCCATTTTTTACCTGGAGGTTGATAGTTCTCCTTCAACCATTTCCTGAGTTCCCGTTTCACATTCTTTAGCTTGGATTCCTAGACAAAGTGTTGGAATATATTATATTCCTTAGAAGGTAATAATTTCTTTGTATTATGTTCGAAGTTTTCCACAATCTTATGTAAAATAGTAATACATTATATCCCATATTTATTATGGAATAATATACTCTTTTATCCATTTATTATATAAAGAAGTGTTATTTTGGAGAATTATATTATCCCACATTTAATATGTGAGAGTAATTCCTCCACAACTCTGGGTATATAATAGGGTCAAGGGAGCCTCTTAAGGTATATACCATTTTGTGATACCATCACATATTATCCTGTGCTCACGACATACTACCATTTGAATCGGGTTATTTGTAGTTGCTCTCTTCGTAAGATTGTAGGAGATTTCTAGATATAATAGAAGACAACCTTCCTGCGGACGTAGCCCAATTGGTGAACCACATATAACTGTTGTATTTTTTTCCTTGTTCTCTTTCTATTCTTATTTATATGTTGATATATTGTTGGTTTCTTAGATATATAGCTAGTTTAGTAAATCTAATATTCTAACATGGTATGAGAGCTATGGATACTACGATATAGCATCTTCTTTGAATTTAAACATCAACGTGTATCTCCATTTTTTGTTACCGGGGTACTCATTATTTTTTGTAGATTTGCTTTCTATCTAGTCACCATTAGGCATCTCTTCAGATCTGGGCATGATTCTACATATTTGAGTTTTTTTCCAATAACCTTGACTTTGTTATATAGTTTTTTGCAAAAAAAAAAATTCAAGGGGCTCTTGATTATTTTTTGTAATATCAATATGGTTTTTGCATTCTCCTTAAAGAGATCTATCTTTCGATTGTAAGATCTGTTATTTTCGTCCAGTTTTTTAGTCTTTTTTTGCAGGGTGGGAGATTGGTGGACCGAGTGTTTAGATCAGAATTTCGGCCACACAAGTGTATGAAGAGTGGTTATAATGAGAATTTGGAGCATTATTGTGTTTTTTGTTTTGTCACCCAACTTTTTTTGTCAGAACTGTTACCTTCTGTGCAGAATTTCCCAGAATAGAGTAGATATTTGGGTTCCTCTCACCAAGCTACCAAATTTCAAAAAATAAAGCAGCTCAAATGGAGTACTAGAAGCAAAATTATCAATTATTTAAGATTGGCAATTTTTTCAGGTTTTCTAGTGACGGCAGAACGAACTGTAGAAATTTACAGTTTTCTATCCACTTTTTCTCTTGTCATTTCTTGCATTTGGGTTTATATTTCTTGTCAAAATTAATATCATTATAACTTTGGAAGTAGCTTTTGTTCGTGAATTTTTCGGTTCTAGCTATCTTGCATCAAAAAGGAAAATGATTGATATTCTAAGGTGTAAGAATCTATGGATGTTGGTTCATGGTGAACACAAGAAACCTACAGATGCTCAAGCCTTGATTAAATGGGAAGAAAAGTGTGACCAAGCAAGAGGGCTCATTGTTCAAATGGTTTCAGATAGTCTTCAAGTAAGTATTGAGGTAGAAGATAGCCCGGATGAGGTATGAATAATTCTTGCTTCTTTATTTGATAAATCTGATGATGTTTTTGTTTATTACCTTGAAAAGAAGATTCATGAGCTTGATCCCACTAATTTTGATAGAGTAGAATTTTATCTTGCTGAATTGAAAACCTTAAATGAAAAGTTAAATAATTGTGGTAAAGATTACAAGAAGACAAACACTACTCTTATCATTCTTGTAGAACAAAAATTTCCATGTTGTTTTTACATGTTCATCCAAACTAGGAATATGGCCCTTGAATTGTCTCAAAGTACCACGAAACATGCTTTTTATGATTTCTATAAAGGGTTGATAAATGAACAAGAAAGGTTGATTGCTTCAGGACAAGTCTCACCTAATAAAGCTCTTATGGTACGTAATAAGAATCCTAAGAAAATTTTAATAATGTTAAAGGTTCTTATTCACACACTTCTAATCATACTAATAATAATGGGCATGCTTCTCATGCACATCATGAAACTAGTAAGACGAAAAAGTGTATGATCCTTGTAAGCATTGTGGTAAAAATAACCATCTTGAAGAGAATTGCTTTAAAGCGAAACGCTTAATGGCTAAAGCTAACAAGAAAAATGTTAATGAATCTCAAGTAGCTTTATGTGCATTTATTGTTTCGTCTAGCAATCCTTCTTCTAATGTGGAATGGATAATGGATTTTGGTGCTTCTAAACATATCACTAGTAATGCTTCTTTATTTACATCTTATGAAACTAATAAGCACTCATCTTAGAAAGTTTCTATTGGTTATGGAAAACAACTTTCTGTAATTGGTTTTGGTAATATTAATGTTGTTAATGGTCAATTGGAAGATGTTTTTCATGTTCAAAACATGCCCATCAACTTACTTTCTATTTATTGTGCATGTCAGAAAGGTTTTAAATTCGAATCTTGGCCTGATAAATATGTTCTTAAAGATATCAACCGAAATTACAAAGTAGTCTTTTCTGGTCCTATTGATCATACAACTAGTTTATATAAATTTGATGGTCTTAATTCAACTAAGATACAACCCTTTTATTCCTATATTGCTCATGGTTATGAACTAATTCAATGATGGAATGAAATATTGGGTCACTTAAGTTATGGTAAAATGAAAATTCTAACTAAAATGGTTCATGGTTTGCCTAATATTTCTTCTACTACTTGTGTTTGTGAAGGATGTGTTGTTGGTAAACATCATAGAGAAATATTTGATAAAGGTAAAGCCTAACGTGCGAAAGCACCTTTGCAATTAATTCAAAGTGATATCTGTGGTCCTCTTGAAGTTTCTTCAATATCTCATGCAGTTTATTTTCTTACCTTTATTGAGGACTTTAATAGAAAATCTTGGGTTTATTTTTTGAAAAATAAAAGTGAAACATTTGTAAAATTTCAAGAATTTAAATCCATGGTTGAAAATGCATCTCATAAGAGTATTAAAATCTTGAGATCTAATAATGGGGGGAATTTGTTAAGCAAGAATTTGATGCATATTTATCTAAACATGGTATTCAACATCAAAATATTGTTCCTTGCACACTTCAACAAAATGGTGTTGTTGAAATTAAAAACAAAACTTTAGTTGAAATGGCTAGATGTATGCTTTATTATACAGAACTGCATAAGAAATTTTGGACTGAAGCCATCTGTTGTGCTAATTTTATTTTTAATAGAGTTCCTACTAATGTTGTTAAGCATGTTACCCTTGAGGAAAAATGGAATGGACGTAAATCGGATATTAGTAATTTTAAGGTGTTTGGTTATGAATGTTGGGCTCATATTCCTGATGAAAAATAGAAAAGTTAGAACCCAAATGTCACAAAAGTATCTTCATTGGTTATGATGAGAATTCCAAGGCTTACATGTTGTTTGATCCTTCTAATCAAAGTGTCATAATCATAAGGGATGTTCAATTTCATGAAGACTCCTCCCCACTTGAGTCTATAGAATATCATGTTATCCTGAATTTACCAATATCACCTGTTACCCTTGTTCCTATTACTCCTTCTAGTTATGTACCTCTTATTGATCTTGATTCTTCCTTTCCCTCAATTATTCCACTTGAAATTCATGAAGCTCTTGAAGTGGCTCATGTTCCTTCTAATCTTCTTGTTTGGGCTTGGAAAACTCTAGAATCTGCAGGTAGTGAGGTTGGAAATCCTTCCGACACTCATCGAACTAGATCTAACTTTGCTCTTAGGACCAAGGTTTTTGCCGCAGATGATCCTACTACTTATGCTCAATCTAAGGGTAAGCCTCATTGGGAATAAGTTATGTCTGTTGAATATGAATCTCTTTTGAGAAACAAGACTTGGCCTCTTGTTCTTCTTCCTTTAGGAAAGAATTTATTTGGTTGTAAATGGGTTTATAAAACTAAGTTCACTGCAGAAGGATAAATTGAAATTCATAAAGATAGATTAGTTGCAAAAGGTTTTCATCAACTTGAAGCTATTGATTATAATGAAACTTTTTCTCTTGTTGCTAAAATGAACACAATGAGAACCATTTTATCACTTGTTGCACCTTTAAGTGGGAAATTCATCAAATGGATGTTAAAAGTGCCTTTTTAAATGGTGATCTTACTAAGGAAATTTATATGCAACAACCTCCTAGTTTTATTTCTATTGAATCCTCAATTTTAGTATGCAAATTACACAAATCTTTATATGATCTCAAATAATCATATAGGGCTTGGTATGACAAAATTGATGCATATTTCTTGAATAATGGTTTTAAGCGTTGTATATCTGATTCAAATCTGTATGTTAAGAACTTTGGTGATAATGTCCTCATTATTATTTTATATGTGGATGGTCTCATTATCACTCGCAACTAGCTTGTATTAATTCAAGATATGAAAATTTCTCTTCAGAAGCAGTTTGAGATGACAAATCTTGGTACATTGCACTATTTCTTGGGTCTTCAGATTTGGCATATGGTCAATGCTATTTTTCTCTCTCAACCTTAATATGTGATAGATTTATTGTCTTGTTTCCATATGAGTGATTGTAAGCCTACTCCTACGCCATTTCAATATGGGGTAAATTTAACTGTTGAGTGTACCGCTCCACTAGTTGATGCTACTCTTTATTGTCAACTCATTGGCAGTTTGATATATTTAACTCACAACATACCAGATCTCTCTTTTGCAATTAGTATTGTTTCTCGATTCATGCAGCAACCTCGTGAAAGTCATTGGTAGGTAGCAAAGAGAATTCTGTGATATTTACAAGGGGCGTTGCATTATGGTGTATTTTATTCGAGCAGTGCTAGAGTTTTACTCTCTGGTTATACAAATTTTGATTGGGCAAGTGACAGTTCTGATCGACGGTCAACTGCTGGTTACATATTTCAACTTGGTTCAGGTCCAATCTCTTGGTCCAGCAATAACATAAATACTCTTTCTTTATCTTCATGTGAAGTAGAGTATATAGAAGCCAAAGAAGCAGCTAAAGAAGTCATTTGGTTACAACATGTTCTTACCGAGCTTGGTCTGGTTCTGAAATCATCCACCGTGTTGAAATGTGATAATCAGAGTGCAATTCATCTTGCTTATAAACCGGTATATCACTCCAAGAGGAAGCATCTCGACCTTGATCCTCATTATATTCAAGGTCTTGACACCGATGGTATTCTTTGTCTGGAGTATTTCCTATCGAGGAGCAGGCAGTCGATATCTTCACTAAATCCTTGACAGAAGCAAAGTATGTGCATCTTCATTCTTTTCTTAGGATGAGGGAAGTTGTCATCAAGGGGGGGGGGGGCCGGCGGGGGGAGTGTTGCAGGGCAGTAATGACTCCTTCCTTCCTTAGTGTTAGGATGGTCCCTTCTCCCATCCATTAGTAAGGGGGACCGTTGGAATATATTATATTCCTTGGAAGGTAATAATGTCTTTGTATTATGTCAAAAGTTATCCACAATCTTATGTAAAAGAGTAATACATTATATCCCATATTTATTATGGCATAATATACTCTTGTATCCATTTATTATATAAAGAGGTGTTATTTTGGAGAATTATATTATCCCACATTTAATATGTGAGATTAATTCCTCCACATCTCTGGGTATATAATAGGTTCAAGGGAGCCTCTTAAGGTATATACCTTTTTGTGATACCATCACATCTTATCCTATACTCACAACATACTACCATTTGTATTGGGTTATTTGTAGTTGCTCTCTTTATAATATTGTAGGAGAACAACGTATATCTGTTGTATTATTTTTCCTTATTCTCTTTCTGTTCTTATTTATATTTTGATATATTGTTGGTTTCTTAGATAAATACCTATTCCTGAACAATGGTCTTCCATGCCCTTACCACCAGATCCCCAACCTCTTCTGATAGCCCCCAATTTGCAATGAACTTAAATGGAAGATGCCCAAGGTTTTCCACATTCTCCATTTTGATCACAATAGGTTAATGATGCAAATATCCTTAGGATTCTATTGACGATGAATAGTCAATATCTTTAAAAAGCCAGCAACTGTGAATCAAAAAATGATCCAAGCGATTTGTTATGTATTGATATCTGGTTCGTCTATTTGACAAAGTGTATTTCCATACCTTTGGGATAATATTAAGCAAATCCCAACTGTCTATTAATTCTTCCATTTGATCTCTAAATGGATCCATCACTACAGTTCCTCCTCTTTTTTCTGCATTATTTAAAATGGTATTGAAGTCACCTCCAACCACACATTTAAGATGCACATTCCTTTCCTTTAGAAAATCCAAAGAGTCCTAGAATTCCTCCTTTTCACTATATAGCACTGGAGTGTAAATATTTAAAAAGGGTATTCATTCTCCTATTTCTCTTACCCCTAATAGTGCTAGCACCCACGATTTCATTTTTAGTTCTTCCACCAGGGAAAAGTGCTTATTTGACCAGAAAATACTCAGACCTCCAGAAGCTCCTCTAGACGATTGAACAATCCCATATCACTCTTTCCAAAATACTTCAACACCTTTGAAAGCCCCTAACTCTTCCAATTTTGTTTCTTGGAGGAAAAAACCATTGGAGATTCTTGTCTAATTATATCTCACACAATTAGGTTTTTAGTAGGGTTCCCTAATCCCCTTATATTCCAAGAAATTAATTTCATTTAGAAGATGTTACTTAACGAAGCCCACCATCCTTTCCTTCTATATTTTTTACTACCTTTGCTTTCAGTATTTCTATAATCATTGGTTGAGTTCCCAGTTTTTTATTCAACTCAACTTCTTTTTCCCTTAAAGCTTTTAGCTTCAGTCTGCCTTTTTTTTTGGCTCGCAGTTTTGTGGTTGCTACAATCATCTGCCCATGTTAAGTTTTGAGTCATATGTCAAGTAATGACTCTACATATTTCCTCACTAACATTGAATGGAAGGTCATTCGGGGATTCTAAATCTGGGACCACCCTGGAAGGGGAGACAACGAACTCGATTCCTTTTGTTGGACTGCATTCCACCACTATTTCACCCTCCTTAGCTCCATTGATCGCTATTTCCTTTTCATTTCTTGTGTCTTCTTCCCTCAGGATGGGATTTTCTTCCACCTTAGGTGGGGAGTTGAGAAATTAAAAGGGTTAGACGAGGAAGGAGCTGCAATATTACCAATAGTTCCTCGAAATTTTTGAGATGCCCCTTTCCCTTTCAGACCTTTCTTTTGCTTCTACCACTGTTCCCCCTGGGGAGTTGGGATATCCACAGGTTTTTTCCTATATTTAGAATAGTCTCTTGCAAAGTGACCATAGTTGTGACAGTGATGACATTTAAAAGGAATTTGTTCATAATCCAAAATTTGTCTTTGCTTTCATTCTCCCAAGTTTAGGTTAATCTCCATTGATAAGCCTTTTTCCAAATCAACTTCCACACATATTTTAGCACAAGAAAATTGAGATCCCTTAGGTTCAGATTTATCCAAATACTTTCCCAGACCATTTCCAATAGCCCTAAAGCATTCATCGCTCCAGTAAGAGATGAGAATCCTAGGGAGCTTAACCCATATTGGAAGCAGTGGGAATGTCTTCATTTGGATTGAAATCCAGTGTCCATTTGTTCAAATATATTCCTCTTTATCCAAATAAATAAGGCCAATTTTGAAACACAACATCTCGATCTTATTTGAATTCAAACAAGAAGATGAAGAATCTGTTTCCCATAGCGGATAAAGAAATATCTCTTTTCATCACAGGTTTCCAAGTCTTGCTCATCCAAAATTCCATATACTTGGGGGATGGCAACATACCAGTGAAATTTCCAATAAGAGCATGTTCTGCATAAGCATCATCTGGCAGGGTGACATTTTTAACTTCAAAGTTTCTCTTGACAAACATGGACATGGCCTCTGTGTGACGCGAGCACCTTGAAAGAGAACTGACCATAAATCGAAAGGCATCAATGTCAGAGGAGTCTGTGAGAGGTGGAGGGGGAGAAACCCCTCCACAAAAGCCATTGGAAGATTCAGGGAAAGATGGAGAGTCGATTCGGAAACAAAGGTGGTAGCAAAAACCTAATCTCTATTTCTTGACACCACATGAAGCTAGGGTTTCACTACTAGATGTTTTCAGCTCATCCCTCTACGTTTTCTAAATATAGACCAATATATTTATGTAATACAATCTATAAATTGATGTCCAAAATCATTGCTAATCATATAAAAAATGTTCTATCCAAGCATATTATTGTGGAACAATTTCGGTTCTTGGATAGTCACCAAATCGAAGATGTGGTGCCCATTCCTCAAGAATTCCTACATACAATCAAAATGTGTAAGCGTGATGCTTGCCTTATGAAGATTGATTTGCATAAATATTACGACAACTTGGATTGGGAATTCCTTCGATTGATCCTTCACAAGATTGGGTTTGGTGTCAATATGGCTTCCTGGATTATGGATTGCATTACATATGTCAATTACATAGTCGTCATTAATGGGATCCCAAAAGCCTTTTTCAAGGATTTGAATGGTCTCAAACAGGGATGTGCTATGTCTCCTTTTCTTTTCCTCTTGGTTATTGATGGGCTGAGTAAAGGGATTCATGATGTCATATCAAACAGAGTTATTCTTGGTTGCGGGATATCTGAAAACATCCATATTTCACATTCGATGTTTGTTGATGATGTGTTATTAATTGAGAGTATTTCCATAGTTGAATAGAGAGATTTTTATAGGATACTTGCATGTTTTGGTGAAGCTTTTGTCCTTTATATGAATAAAGGTAAATGAATTCTCATTTCATATTCGTAGGAGGAGGTCATCATAAAGGAAATTGCAAAGATGTTTGAGGTGGTTTAGACTTCCAGGGAGGAAGATTTCAAATATTTGGGCTTTTATTTAAAGCCAAACGATTATGTTATTAATGATTAGAAATGGTTGATTCACAAATTCAAGCGCAAATTGTCTTTATGGATGAACAGATGGTTTTGTTTGGGTGGGAGGCTGATTATGGTCAAATCGGTTCTTCAAAATATATCTCTATATTGGATGCATCTATACTACTTGCCAAAAGATATTATAAAAAGAACTGATGCTATTCTTGCTAAGTTCTTATGAGTTAAGTCAGGTCTTCATAAAATGATTCATCTGGCTAGCTTTAAATCTATTGCTCAACATGAAAGGACGATGGTTGTGGTATCAAGGATACTGAGAGTTTTGGTAAGGCCCTCATTGAAGAACTGATGCCATGCTCTCATGGGCAAAGGCATTTGGAAAAAAAATATTAAAGCTAAATATTTAAAAACAAACAAGTTGAGGACTAGATTAGTGATGGGGCCTCGAAATATAAGGGGGGCTTTTACATTTGGAAAAGCATGATGAGAGTTAAGCACTAGCTCATACACAACTTGATATGGGATCTTGGGAGGGGAGACAAAAGTGAGATTGGATTGGATGCTATAAAAAGAATAGAGGGAATTTTATCTTTCTGTCCCTTTACTTGATTTTTTACATGGTAAAGGTATTTATTTTATGAATCAATTTTGTGCTAACCATAATTCTCCAATTGCTTCAGGTTTATAAGTCTTTATAAGTCTTTGATCTAGATATTAGATTTCTTGAGCATCTTTAGACGGAATGGTCTCCGTACATATTTCAAATATCTCATGCTGGATTAGTTTATTTCAGAAAAAGAAAACAAATTGTCTTGAGTTGGAAATATGAAAACAAATCAAATTGTGGTTAAAAATATATATATAGATATATCACAAAGGAAAATGGGATGGATGACATTGTATCTGGACTCTTTAAATCTTAGAAATGGAACATTCCTATAAAATTGAAGTGCTTTATGTGGTTGGTGGCCCATAAAAGATCCTTATTTGGGATAAACTTCTCAGAAAAGGTTTTCAAGGGTCCCAATTGGTATCCACTTTGCAAGGATAATGCGGAAGATGTGGTGCACCTTTTTCGAAATTGCCCATTTGTGGTCTCAGTTTGGAGAGGGGTATTACATATTCTCAAGCTACAAGCTGAGTGGTGTGTGAGGTCTATTGATAGATTCCTATCTCAGTGGGTTCAGCAGTTTAGATCTTATTGATGTTAACCCTTCTATATTTTTTGGGGTATTTGGAGTAGAAATAGGAAAAATTTTGATCAATCCATCCCAGAAGTGAGAACCCTTTGCATTAAGATGTCTGCATATTTTCTGGAAATTGGTTCAGTGAAGGAGAATCAATTATCCAGACACATATCTTTTAAGGAGGTTTGGGCGCATTTCCATGTTTTTTTCGATGGAGCTTTAGTTAATAGGCTCTGTGCTAGTGGGGTTTCTTAGTTCTGAAGCCTGGCACCTTCTATCATTTCAGTTGGTGCAATGGCTATGGGTTTAACAACAAAGCAGAGCTTCTAGCATTATGGGGGGCACTTCTATGTGCTAAATGGCTTTTCATTGAGGAGTTGGTTCTATTTAGGGCGATTCTGATTCTGAAATCTTTTTGGATTGGGTTCTCCAATGTTCTTGCCCGCTCTCTTTTTTCAGATGCAGCGTATTGGATCTTTGATTGGATCCTTTCATAAAGTGTCCTTCAATCATGTCTAAGAAGAGCTTCTCCCATTTACCAGGGAAAATGTTCTTTTCTGCTTTACCAATGGTCTTCTATTTAGCTCAGGGTGTTTCAATTTTTTAAGGTTGTTGGTGTTGCTTTCTGCTGGATATGGTTTTCCCGAGGCTTTTTTTTTTGGGGAAGAAAAGGCTGTTTTTTCTGTTGATCAATTTTTTTTAATGCTGAAAGCTAGTTTGAACCGGAGATCAAATTTATAATCCGTATTAGTTATAGCAGACATTTTTAAGTTTTCCGTTTTAGCAAATTCTGATCTTTCCACTGTCTCAGAAAATTAGTATAATTCTCAATTAAATATATCTATTTTATGATTAATGAAAATAAAATACAATATCAATAATAACCATTTTAATCACAATAACCACACCTTTATAAATAACGTATCCATTAAACACATTGGACTAATTACCGAAAACTCGAACAATACCAAAAGCTTAGTGGAGCGATTCATGGTTTTGTTTGATTTATTTTTTGTTAATATGTTTTTATATGGTATTGGAAAATGGCCTCCGGTTATTCCAAGTTTCCAAGTTTAATATGCTTGACGATTTTACAATCCTTTCTTATGGTTTAAAAATGGTTAATAGGAATATCACCTAAAAATGTGTTACTTATTCTTTAATGATTGGTTAAGAGGATTAAAATTTAAGATTTTGGATGAATTTAAAAATTTTAAAATCAGAATTTATATAATAAATTGATTTGATTTTATGTTTAATAAGGCACATTAAAAGAATACTATGAGAAAAATCAAAGTTGTCAAAATTTTAAATTTTAAAACCACTGATGTTTACATAATAAGATAAAATAAAACATAACTTGATAATGTCTTTTTCTCCCAAATTATTATTAAATTCCATAAAATTAAATATCCATCTACTTAAATTATTAAAAAATTTTGAATCTTCACGTTAAAATTTAGAAAAAAATTATTCAAAATAAATATATCTATTAATTTAATAAATATATTGAATAAAATAGCTAAAATCAAATAACTATAATATTATTATTTTAAATTAATACATAATTTTCTTAATACAATTATAATTATTGTTATTTTAAAATCAATATACAATTTCTCTTTTTAACACTGCCGCGTCTCTTTAAATAATTGGTTAAAAGTTTAGTGTCACAACTTATCCGGATAGAAACAAAATTGATTTGCAATCAACCAACTTACTATAATTAAAAGAAAATAATTATAAAAATTTGAAGCAAAATTAAAAATGAACTTAGAAACCCCCGATCGGGGTGGAGGAGATGGGGAAGCATGGCGGAGTGATGAAATGGGCGAGGTGGCAAGAGGAACCATCACGAGTCATAAATCTCACTCAAGGTGGACAGGATCCCGAGGCCAGGAGTTGTCAGTGCAATCAAGACAGGTTATGGTAAAGAGGACAGAGATCAGAAGAGGAGGGGAGATGGTAAGAACGATGGCATGGTTGCAAGAGGTCGCAAGGCAGTTGGCAAGAGTATAATAGGAGCAGACGAAGGCACTCCGAGGAAATGCATGCGCCGAAGGAAGGGGACGCACGGCAGTAGTGGAGGAGTGTTATGTCAACAGAGGGCGGTGGCACAGTGGTGTAAGGGAAGAGTGGGTAGTAGGGTTTTCAACACTTGGAACCGGAACGCCAAGGCACCTCCGTTCCCTGATCACACAGGAAGTATAGGTGGCGAAATTGGAAGCTTCACCACTGCTTCAAAGCTTGAGACTGAGACAGAAGCAACCTCGAAGATGGAAGGAAAGGAGGCAAGGCAGAGCAGAACTTCGCGCAGGACGTCGGAAGGCATAGCTCAGGGCCAGGTGGCAGGGGAGGAACGAGAGTTAGATTCGGAAGTTCAGATTATAGAGTAGCCAAACCAAACTATAACCAGAACAGCGGGAGAAAAGAAGACACGGAGACCAGGGGGCGACCAACAAGGAACTAGAACAAACTGGGAGAAGCGAACCAGAGGGCAGCGAAGTGAGGAAGTTACTGAGGGTATAAATTTTGAAATTGGTCAAGGAAGTGAGCCAGCAGCAAGGAGAAAGGCAATGAACCCAGGCAGAAGAAGTGGGCACCGGGGCAGAGGTAGAGGTAGAAAAGCCGACAGGCATTAGTCGAACTCAGATCCGCCAGAGGACCAAAGACGAGGGCGTCGAACCATGATGCATATGGTTCAGGAAGCGGAGAAAGCTTATAAAGAAGGCACGGATGCAGAAATCTGTAGGATTATCCAGGAGTTGGAAGCCAAGGCTCTGCAGGAAGATTCAGAAACTGAGATGGAAGATTGGGGAAATTTGATTCCTGATCTAGGTAATACCAGAAGTCGATTGTCTCTTTATAGGCAGGCATTACATGTTTACTGGGTTGTAAAGAGAATTCTGGCCAAAGCAATGGAAATGGTAGAGGTGGCCCAGGGCATCCCGAATTTTAAAAAAGAGATGAAGAACCTCCAAATTACCCTGCTTATGTAAGATGAAACGCTGGAAGAAATCAAACAAATCTTGAAGATGATTGTGCCAGCGGCTAAAGCTGAAGAGATCCCGCTCGAAATAGTGGTAGACTAGTCTGTCATGCCTCATGTTTGATAAGTTTTGTTAAGATGTTGCTAGATAGTCAAGGCCTTAGTTTCCGTTATAGTTTGTTTAAAATGTTGAAAAATAGCAAGTATAGTGTTTCTGATAATGGAGTCCACATGGCATTGATGGATAGACTGAAACTTTTCCTTTATTGGATGGCTATCAAGGCTTTCAAGTGGCCAACGGACCCGGTTTCCCTTCGGGGCGGGTTGAGGTCACCAAACTTATGTAACTATTATATTTTGATGCAATAAAAATGAAAGGATCCCACTTTTGTCGACAAAAAAATGAACTCAAAAAATATGTAAAATTATAAATATAAAAATTTGTACAAAGTCAAATTTACGTTTAAATTTAGGAAAATAATTATAAAATTTTGAAATTTAAATTTAAAAAAAATAAATTAAAAATTTGAAACAAAATTAAAATGAAATATATTTAAAATTATAAATATAAAAATTCGTTAAAAGTCAAATTTACATTTAACTTCTAGATATTTATAAAGGTAAGAGTGAATACTTGTATTCGAAATAGTTAATCGAAGCATAATTATAGATATTTTGCGGATTACAATCAGCATATTTGCCAGAATTAAAAGAAAAGAATAACGTGATATCAAGAATGATGGGTAACAAAACAAAGTGCAGGGCCCAGGCTGCATGGCTGTGTTATATCAAGAAATGGGGCCGGGTGAGGATCCTTCGATATCCGTGTGGATAAAACACCCACCATCCTTGAACGTCTTTTCCAAAACGCCGTGTGCAATGGAATTCTAAAAGTGATCGAGGGCAGAATCAAAACTCTTGGTGAACAACCTCTTAAATCACACACCACAATCTAGTCTGGCGTCATCGCTTACCTCAACTTCAGCGCACGCCTTTCCTTTTCCTTTTGTGAAATGTGATAACTGAGCAGGAGGTGCAAGCTTTCCAGCCTGCACATCCCACGGGTTCTCCGGCCATTTCGCTGCCTAAATCTTCTATCAGCAATGGATTCTCCCATACCCTTTCCTGTTGAAAATTTGACCACTGTTGATTCTCCCAACCCCTTCCCTTCTGAGAATTTGGCTAATATCACTACCAGAGAGGCTAAGCACCATGTGGTGATGCTCCCCTTCATGGCTCAGGGCCATATTATTCCCTTCCTAGAGCTCGCCAAGCTGCTTGCCAAACGAACTGGATTTGCCATCACCATAGCCAGTACGCCTCTCAACATTCGAAGCCTGCGACCCAAGATCGAATCCGCTGGCCCCGCTCTGGATATCCGCCTGGCGGAGCTGCCCTTCTCCAGCGATGCTCACGGTCTTCCTCCTCACACCGAAAACACGGACTCCCTCCCTTACCATCTTTTCTTCCGTTTGTATGAAGCCTCGGAGCACCTGGAACCCCATTTCGAGCGACTCATCCGCCACATCACTCAAGAAGACGGCGGGCGCCTGCCTCTGTGCATCATCAGCGACATGTTCTTGGGCTGGACGCTGGACGTAGGGAACAGGTTGGGGATACCCAGGATTCAGTTCTGCACTGCTGGGGCTTATGGCACCTCCGTCTTTTACTCCCTATGCACTCATCTACCTCACACCAAGACTGACGCCCACGAGTTTGTTCTGCCCGAGTTGCCGCGTGTTACAATGGATCGATCTCAACTCCCCCTATATTTAAAAAGGGCCACGGCATCCGATCCCTGGATCTTGTTCCTCAATCGCCAGATATCTCGCAATTTGCGTAGTTGGGGGTCAATCTGTAATACGTTCGAAGAGCTGGAGCATAGCAGTCTCCAACACATGAGAAAATCCACTGGCAGGGCGGTTTGGGCGGTCGGACCGATCCTACCCTCTTCATTTCTCTCTTCCTCTTCTTCAAATGCAACGGTTGATTCGGATTTTCTACTGCGAACCAAGCAGGAAGAGGCAGAAAATGCAAGGGCATGTTTGCTGTGGCTTGATTCCCAGGCGCCCTCGTCTGTGCTCTATGTTTCCTTTGGAAGTCAGAATTCGATATCGTCGTCACACATGAAGGAGCTGGCTCTAGGGCTGGAATCGAGCCAACAGCCTTTCATTTGGGTCGTCAGGACGCCGCTGGAGGTCCCATTTAATTCAGAGTTCTCGGCGGAGTTTCTACCAGAGGGATTCGAAGAGCGAGTGAAGGAAAAGAATCGGGGATTGCTTATCAAAAAGTGGGCGCCTCAGCTGCTGATCCTGTCCCATCCTTCGACGGGTGGGTTCCTGAGTCACTGTGGATGGAATTCGACGCTGGAAAGCCTGAGCCAAGGGGTACCTATCATAGGATGGCCCATGTCAGGGGACCAGTTCGCGAATTCGAAAATGTTGGAGGAGGAGGTGGGGGTGTGCATTGAGATGTGGAGGGGAAAAGAGGGAGAGCTGAAAGGGGAGACGGTAGAGAGAAGTGTAAGAATGTTGATGACGGAAGAGAAGGGCAATCGAGTGAGAGAGCGAGCCAAGGAGATAAGAGAAGCGGCCATGAAAGCAGTGAGTGAAGACGAAGATGGGAAGAAAGGGGCATCTGTGTGTGCTATGGAAGACATGATAATAGCGCTGGAAGTAGAATATGAAGGGTAGAGTTGCCTCTCCCCTCCTAATTCGGTTCCATATTTGCATTATCTCTAAGATTACGGTCCCCCAATTTACTGCACACTCACCATATAATGGGCACTTAAAATGGTTTGTTTGGGGTTAATTCACAAGCAAACGTCTTTTTGGCCTTCGATAACGCTTTATTTGGAATTATGTATATGCGAAATTCGGTGACACATGGTTTTGGCATCTCACCTTTGTTTTTTTTTAAATAATAAATGTTTTTAGGATTATTTTGTTTGGAGTTGGTTTATTGGTGCTTTAATTATATGTTTAGAAAATTTAGCAACAAGACAAGGTAATCACTTTCGAACCAAAGTAATTTGGCCATGGTGATGTATATCAGATGGAGCCCATATATTTCCCGTACGGCAAATTTGGTGAATTTTCAAGTTTCTTACATCTCAAGTGATTTCTGACATAACGTGAATTGCCTACATCCTCCTATATGGTTTTCCATCAAATTTATTCTGCAAACATTAATTTCATAGGTTTAATGTGGAAGTTGATACGTGTATGTAGAGTTCACATGTCGTAATCTTTTTAAATTTACATTTAGAGAAATTTAATTATAGTAATTTTGAACCTATTAAATTATTATATTTTGGAATATTAAAATCATATATATGAGGAAAATATATAATTTTTCCTAAATAAAATTTAGTTAGTAGAGTTTGATTATTTTTTTTTTATTTTGAAATGTTTTAAGTAAGGGTAAGTAAGTTTTATATATATATATATATATATTTAAAAAATTAATTAAAAAATAATATTTATTTTTGGATAAAATTAAAAAAAAATAATATTTTATTTTGGAGATAATTATAATTTTTACATATGAAATAAATCTCCATTATTAAATTTTATTACTTTATATTTTACATATGTATATAACTTCAAATAATATTATATTTTAACTTTCCATCAAATTAAAATCAATTTAATGCTACTTAAAATTATAATATAAATTTATATAATTGTTAATTAATAAATAATTTTGTATTAATAACGTTTCACTTATTATATTCCTTATTTCCTTATTAATATTAATTATATATAGGTTAATTTTCAATATATAATTTTATAATATAGTTAATTCTTTAATAAAATTACATTCATTTTCTCACACACTTGTGTGTACTTATTTATAATGACTTTTTAATATTATGATTGGAATGCAACCTTTTACAAATATGGATTTTTTTTAGGACATTTATTAAAAATTAGAGTAGTATTTAAGTGTGACTTTTTGGAGTTTTTGAGGATTTTTGGCTCGAATCACGCAAAAAAATTGTGGCCAAATCTTGATTTGTGTTGTTTAAACTGATTTTTTCAATGCATATATAGATTCAACACCCTCAAAAACCTTGGGTGCACTTAGATTGTGAAGAATCCACCTGTGAAACTTGTAATTTCAATGAATCCCTAGAGGATCCTAGACAAATTAGATTGGAAAACAAACTGGAAAACTTTTCAAAAAGACACACTTAAAACTACTAGTAAAAATTTATTTTAAAAAATTTATTTTAAGTAATTATAATTTTTAAAAATATAATAAATTATATATGATCCTGATAAATTATATAATTCAAATTCAAATATAATAGAAATTCTACATAGATCTATCTCTTTAATAAGATGGGAGAATAGATATTATTGTATAAATATAAATACAAGAAGCTTAGTCTCAAGATAGGAAAACTATATTGGACACACAATACTTTAATTAGGGAAATATCTCAAACTCACACCAAACTAGGAAGCTAATCACTCAAATAGATTCTCTCATCCAACTAGGCTTCGACAACCACCTAAAAAATATGAACAAACTCCTCAAGATAGGAAAACTATATTGGACACACAATACTTTAATTAGGGAAATATCTCAAACTCACACCAAACTAGGAAGCTAATCACTCAAATAGATTCTCTCATCCAACTAGGCTTCGACAACCACCTAAAAAATATGAACAAACTCCTTCTCATAGAGACTATAACTCTACATAATAATGACTAATAAACTCAATAAAATATGATCACAAATATAAGACAAGTAGGATTTATATACTCCAACACTCCTTACTAACTATTTGTATTAATATTGATCAACTGAGGTCTTCATCTACATCTTCTCTATAACACTAACTGAAGAACCTGCCAATCAACAAAGTCTACGTCTAGTCCAACATAGTTCTTTCACTTTATACCTCGACCATGCACACATCACCAAACTATTAACATCCATATAAAGAAACAACCATCCACTAGAATGCATAGGTACCTAACCATTGCAACCACCAATTTACTAGGATGACCCTTCACGTGCATGGTCCATTCAACTATCAAATATCCTCATACCTATACATGTATCCTTAACTCCCCCTACATCACCATCACCATCATCTTGGGTTTTCTTGGCTTATCATCAACCATGCTCTGTGTTTTCTCTGCTTCTTTGTGACAACCCTCCATCCATCTCATCGTCCTAAATAGTGGTCGTATAAGGAATTACTATTATTGATTTGACGTCTAATGTCCTGTTATGGAAATGGTGTCTAACAATTTTGGCATTTTTAAAATTCATTAGAACTTAAACCTAATAACATTATTGCATTTGGCTCATCGAGATCTTTCCAAGAATAAAAGAATTTCATCAATTCGACTCTCAAATCAAAATATATGGTCATTTGAATATTCGACTAATAACGCCTTGCCACATCACCAAGATCTGACATGTGGAACCCACGTGGCACTCCACCCCACTGCCATGTCATGACCCAAGTAGGTTCATGTCATTTTGTTGTCCTACATTGGAGAAATTTTGAGGTTAAAATGGGTCTTAAAATAAAAATGTACAACAAATATCAATTTTATACGAACTAATAGGATTCAATATGATGATGTGAACCATGGGGGATGATTCACTATTTTTGGCGTACAAATGTAAAAAAAAAAAAAAAAAAAAAAAAAAAAAAAAAAACTATTTTTCCACTTGTATTTTCAACTTATTTCCCTATGATTTTACTCAAATTTCAAGCGGGATCACTCGTTGGATGCAGAATATAATTTTGCAACCAAGGCATCCTCATGTTGCATACTTTCGATGGACCCTACTACACGAAAAATGTGAAATACATGAAAAACATGTTTGCAATCAAGTTTTTCATGTATTTCACATTTGCAATCACGTTTTTCATGTATTTAACATTTTTCGTGTAGCGAGGTCCATCGAAAGTATGCAACATGGGGACTCCTTAGATGCAAAATTATATTTTACATCCAACGAGTGATCCCGCTTGAAATTTGAGTAAACTCATAGGGAGATAAGTTGAAGATACGAGTTGTAAAAATAGTTTTTTCTTTTTCCCCTCCAAAACTTGATGAGGTAATCTAATCATATTTTATTGTTTCCACTATTTTTTTATAATATTCCTTAGAGGCCCATTTTAGACCTCAAAATTTCTTTAATGATACCATGCCACTATGGCATAAGCCACATCACTGCACATTGCCCCCACTGGACAATCCTATAAGGCTTGTAAATCATCGAATTCCCATTATCATAAATCTCAGCCCTCAGCCCAACTCCTCGGCTTACCACGTAGTCACATAGTAAAAATCCCAAGGTGAGATGATGACCCTTTCAAGTCAAAGGACGAAAGGGGTTTCCAATATCATCTTACAACTCTTGGAATATTTCCTTGACCACCATTATAGTGAGGCCCCAAGGCCCAAGATCTCTAGCCAAACTTATTTCCGTCAACTGCTCGGAAAAATTGCTATTAATATCGGCTGTTAATCTCGCCCTTTGTCCTTTATGTGTATTGTCAACCCTGTTTAGGCCTTAAGATGACATCAGCCCAAGATGATGTCATGTTGATTTCATCTCGTCTGCATGGCATTCTTGATCCAAGATATTTTACTTACAGATGCATCAGAATTACATATAATAGAGTTGATTAACCATGGAACTTAAAAGAACGTAAACAATGTGGAAATAATCAGAAGAACACAAAAACCATGACACAATTATTTGATTACAAATTTCATCCAAATTGGACTATGTCTCCAGGCCATGCTCAATAGTGGGGAGGCCTTCATTCATTAAATGGCATAAAAAGAGATAAAAGTATAAGCAACATTCTTGACAATCCTTATAACTCCAAGTTGGAAGATGGACAAAGAATGGAGATCTCGACTTTAGAAACAGACAGAACCATAGAATTCCTGGTGAAAAATCATACAAAAACGCCTATCCAAACACCCAATTTGGATAATTTGGCCTTTTACAACTTCTCGAAACCTCCCTGCTGCTCAAGGTGAAGCCTTGGTTTGCTGCCAGGGTCAGGGTCTGTTGTACAAAACTTCTGAACTATTCTGTTGATCCTCTCTCCCTTCTTCCGACATAAAAATGGCCTTTTATAAGCATGGAGGAAATCCCTTAATACCTAGGCAGTTCCAACAATAGACCAAGTTAAGAGAGCAGGTGTATTCCACAGAGGTTCTTGGGCCTGTGAATAGTATGAGGAAACAAACCTTACAAACATGGAAAAATTCTTTTAACTGTGTGTTTAAACCGATGACAAGACTATCGACATTTCCAACCATCGGCAGACAGTCCCAGGCCCAAACAACAAGCACTCTATAATACGGCAGACCCGATGGGAATAAAAAACATGATATATAACATATCGCATCTAGGGGACCCCATCGCAATCGCAATCGGCGAATGACCCACACTCTGTGATGATTGCGGACCCGCCGGGATAATAGAATGCAGTTTATAAAATATCGCATCTTGATCCTCCCCGCAAATCGCAATCGGCAGATTCCATCGGTAACATGTATATCGGCATGGTACTTGTGTGATATGTGATCGTTATTATATCACATCGCAACCTGGATTTTCCAGGGGACGATTCTTAAGTACTCATTCCTCCTTCAACCTACGATATGTGATATTGAAATCACAGCCGGGACCCTGCTAGGGCCAATTCTCCTTAATTCGCGTCCTCTTTTTCTGCGATAAATGAAATGCGAGATCAATTCCAGCATTCCACTTAGCACTTCCCCATTTTCTGAGAGTGTCTTCCACATCACTCCTCTTGCCACCTAGACAAGTCAAACATCAACTTTGACTTACTCTAACTTCTTTGTATGAACTCGGATTTGAGTTTCGTTCGCACCATTAGAATCAGGATGACGAGCACTTCAATGCCTTATTTCCTCATTATTCACCTTTTCTAAGCTCCATTCCACCTTCTAGACCACTTCCTAAGCTTTCATCCTATTCTTTTAGTAAAACAGGGGATCCTGTAGGAGAACTAGTACATCCTGTAGGATATCCTGTAGCAGCCTGTTTTGAGTCTAAATTGAGAAAAATCATCACTACAGCCAATATTAGGCCCCTACTTGACCTCCAATCCATCAAAACCATTGTACCCGTCTTTCTCCACATCTGTCTTCCCTATCAAAGAACAAGGAAATATTAGCATTTACATTTATAAAGCAAAAAGATTAAAAAAGGAGTTATTTTATATTTACTCATGCACACAACAGTTAGTACTCTTTAGATAAGATTTCATGCTTAGATTAGTTAAAACCTCATATGTGACAAGTAGGGTTAAAGTAGGGTTCTTTTGCAAGCAAAGTGTGTTAACAAGTAGATAAAGGATTTCATGTTACTTTGCAAGCATTTTTTCAGTCTTTCATTCTTGCAATTAGGCAGCATTTCTTTCCTCTCATTTAGGGTAAATTTCCCCTCTCTAGTTGGTAATTAGACTCCTTCTAGTCAATAGAAGGCTGGTTTGAGAAACCCTAGTGGTCTATCAACCTAGCTAAGTAGTGACAAGAGTAGACCAATTACATCCATTTGTGTATACAACACTATCACCTCCAAGTTTGTACGAACCCCGTGTTGATGAAGTAAAGTCGGTAGCCCCAGGAGTTGCAGCATCCTTGCTGCAATACTAGTGCTCATCACTTAGTGTCCATCATTCTCCCCAAGCTGGTCCAAAACTCACCAAGAAAGCGAGAGTCTTGATCTGACACAATAGATGTGGGCAACCCAAAATGGACCCAGATACGCTGAAAGAAAATAAAAGCAGTCTGCTCAACAATGACCTGCTTTTTACAAGGCATTAAAATACACATTTTACTAAACATATCCACAACGACATACAAATAGTATTTACCTTTCCTAGACATACGTAAACCTCCTACAAAGTCCATGGACACATTTTCTCATGGTCTACTTGGAATAGGGAGTGGTGTGTGGAGCCCAAGTTTTCTATTAGAGGGCTTTGAAACAAAACATAACACAAAACGCTTTACAAACCGAGTCACAATGTTTTTCATATGAGGCCAAAAACAAGACCTCTACAAATGACATAAAGTTTTTTCAATCAAAAAATGACCAGACACCAGAGAGGTATGAGCCTCTCTTATTACATGAACCCTTTCATCACTAGGTATGCATAGTTTTCCAAGATGGTACAATAGATTTCCCTACAAGTAATAATTGTCCACCTGTGATCCACGAGTCAATTTTGCATAGATTTCTTTAAAATCACTATCATTAGCATACTGTTCAGCATAACTTTCTAACGATAACGAAACATTTTTCAAAACTACAAATGAAGAAATAGGAGGGCGAGAAATCATATCTACTACTTTGTTCCTAGTGCCCCTTTTGTATCTTATCACCAAATGAAATTGTTGTAGGAATCTCATCCATCTGAAGTGACAGGCTTGTTGGAGCTTGGTTTGTGACTGAAGATACTACAAGGGCTGATGATCCATATGGATGATTCTCTCCTTGCCGATCAGATAGTGTTTCCACTTCTTTACACTCTGGACCAAGGTGTACAACTCCCTGTCATACATGAGATAATTCACAACAGCCTGGGAGAAAGTCTCTGAATGGTAACATACGGAATTTGTTTGTTGCATCAATACAACGCCCATGGCATATTCGTTGGCATTTGTTTCAATTTCAAAAGGCTGTTGAAGGTCTAGTAAGGCTAGCACTGGTGTTGTGCTAGTCTTCTCTTTCAGTGTGTTAAAGGATTTTTGTTGTTTTCCTCCCCACTCAAAGGCCTACTTCACACTAATGAAGGCATGTAATGGCACTGCGATAACAAAGAACTTCACAATGAACCTTCTCCAATATTGTACCACGCCTAGAAAACTTTGAACCTCTGTAACGTTCGCGGGCTCGGGCCAATTCATAATGGCCTCCACTTTAGAGGGATCTATCTTCAATTGTCCATTGCCAACAATGTGGCCTAAATAAATCAAAGAAGTATTCCCAAACTCACACTTTGACAGTTTCAAATACAACTTTTCACTTTTCAGAACATCAAGCACTTTCTTTAGATGACACACATGTTCATCCCATGTCCTACTATACACAAGAATATCGTCCAGATATACAAGAACAAAATGATCAAGAAAAGGCCTAAATAAATCATTCATTACCCTCATAAACGTGGCTGGAGCATTGCACTGTTCGAATGAAATCACCATACATTTGAACAATGCCTATTTGGTTTTTAACACAGTCTTCCAACCATCCAGCTCTACAATTCTAATGTGGTGATAACCACTACACAAATCCATCTTTGTAAAATAAATAGCATTTTTCAACCGATCTAACAATTCATCAATGTGAGAGAGAGCGTATCGATTCTTCACTGTGATCTTGTTCAACGCCCTGTAATATACACACCTTCTCCATTTGCTGTCTTTCTTGGGCACCAACAAGACCAGTGAGCCACAAGGAGAAGAACTCGGTTTGATGACTCCCTGATTTAACAGTTCCTACACCTGTTTCTCGATCTCCTCCATCTCGATAGAAGCCATCCTATACATGCCAAAATTTGGTAGAGTATCATGTTGTAAATGGATCTCATGTTGGATTTCTCATTTAGTAGACAATCCTCTCAGTTCCTGAAACAATCCATCATAATCAAAAACAATTTCAAATAATTATTTCTTATGATCAGGATTACAGCCTTTGAAACCGTCATTCATCTCGACCTCTTTCACTCTCACTATCATTAGCATGCACCCGTTGCTGGAATTAACCAGTCCTTTAATATGTCCTGTGCTTACAAGGCTAGCAATAACTTTTGTATGATGAGCTCTGATTATATACTCTACCCCATATTTTGTGAGGTGGTATTTGTTTTCATGCCGAAAGAAAATGACCTTTTTGTCATATAGACATGGGCTTCCCAAGATGATTCCGCAGATGTCCAAAGGCACCACATCTAACTCTACGTCATCAACTGATTTAGAAACAATAACAAATTTGGACCTACACTACTTTGTGACCTCCAATTTGGCTTTATCACTTACCCAACCAAGCAAATATGGACTTGGATGAGACTTAGTTTCAAGGCCTAACTTTTTCACTAAGGACTCTAAGATTAAGTTTGCTTGGGAACTTGAATCAAACAGAGTTTCCACCTTTGTATGTTTTATGACAACTCTAATGTGGAATAATTCAATTCTCTTCCACTCATTACTTACAGGCTCTTTCAAATAACTATTACTTGCAACCAAATCGGAACTATCATTAATAGAAAGAGTACCTCTTGCGCCCAAGGCTGTGATCAATGTCTCATCACCAGAATTTGATCCAAGGTCCTGCACTATTTCCACTGTCTTCTGCTTCCCCTTCCCACTGAATCTCTTCGATATCAACTCCAAATGAAACTTCCAGCAGTGGTCCTCGTCATGACCATATTTTTTGCAATGAGTGCAAGACGATGTTGCTCCATCCCCTTTCTTGGCTGCAACAGTCTTCTTATCCTTCCCTTTTCCTTTCTTTTGGAATTTTCCATGCAGAGGTTTGAATGGTGCCTTTTTGGCTTGATCATCTCGATCATTCTTGCCTTGCTTTCAAGATGAATAGCCTTTACGCTGGCCGCATCAATTGTAGTAGGCTCGAACAGTGATAATGAGTGTTTGATGTAACTATGTAGCGCACCTATATACTTAGTTACAGTTTCAGGTGCATCTAATGAGATGCCCAAATTCGGTGCTTGTTTATGAAATTCTTCAGTATAGATTTGCACATTTTGGTCCTCACCTTGCTTTAGATATTGCTAGTCCATAAGTGCCCTTTTCTTATAACCCAGAGGATAGAATTGGTCTTTCAATGCAGAAATAAAACTAGACCAAGAGGACAGAAGGTTACCTGACTTTGTTCTACCCTTCTGCAACTTGCTCTCCCACCAAAGGAGAGCAGTGCCACTCAGCTGAAGAGATGCTAATTGGACTTTCACCTCATCTTCTTCAATCTGTTGGATCCGGAAATAAAACTCTATCTTTCTTATCCAGTTATTAAGTTTTTCTGCACTATACTCCCCATTATACATGTGCAGGTCAAACTTTAGATCTAACAGTTGACGAACGGTTTCTTAGGTGTCTGCCTGGAATTTTGATGAGAGCGATGAGGACCATCACTTGAAGAAGGAGAGGGAGGAGGCTCTTCTCCACCATCTTCATGATTTTTTGATTCTTGGTCATTAGCCTCCTTTTTCTCATGCCCAAGTGCCTTCTCATACTTTGCAAACAACTTGTCTACTTTCCATGCCATATTGTAGAATACCTTGCGGAAATTATGTTCCTCTTCCCAACGAGCTTCTTCATTGGCCATGTTTCTTCTTCGTTGTGCACGTCCTACTTCAGGATCAAATGAATTAAGCGTTCCTTCTCCTTTTTGCAACTTGTTCCAGGTTAGCATAAACTCATGCAATTCGCATCTACAAAGACCTACTCTGATACCAAACTTGATCCAAGATCTTTTACTTACAGATGCATTAAATTACATATAACAGAGTTAATTAACCATGGAACTTAAAAGAACGTAAACATTGTGGAAATAATCAAAAGAAGACAAAAACCATGACATAATGATTTCATTACGGAGTTCGTCCAATTTGGACTACGTCTCCGGGCCCTGCTCAATAGTGGGGAGGAATTCATTCATTAAGTGGCATAAAAAGAGATAAAAGTACAAGAAAAATTATTTACAATCCTTATAACTCCAAGCTGGATGATGGACAAAGAATGGAGAGCCCATCTTCAGAAACAGATAGAACCACTGAACAAAAAATCATGCAAAAATTCTTATCCAAACACCCAATTTGGATAATCGGGCCTTTCGCAACTTTCCGGAGCCTCCTTGCTACTCAAGGAAAGGTCTCGACCTGTTGCTAGGGTAAGGATCTATTGTACAATACTTCTGAATTATTTTGCTGATCCTCTCTCCCTTCTTCTCACACAAAAATGGCCTTTTATAAGCATGGCGACAAACCCTCAATACCCAAGCAATTCAAACAATAGACCAATTTAAGCGAGCGGGCGTATTCCACAGAAGTTCTCAGGCCCCTAAAGAGTATGTGGCAACAACCCTTACAAACATGGAAAAAAAATTTAACTGTGCATTTAAAATGGCAGTAAGACTATCGACATTTCCAACCATCGACGGACAGTCCCAGGCCTAAACAACAGGCACTCTACAATACGACGGACCCGCTGGGAATATAAAACATCTTATATAACATATCAAATTCCGGGGACCCCATGACAATCGCAATTGGCGAAAGACCCACGCTCTGTGATGATCATAGACCCGTCGAGATAATAAAATGCACTTTATAAAATATTGCATCCAGATCCTCCCCAAAAATCGCAATCAGCGGAGTCCATCGATAACATGTATATCGATGTGGTACTTGTGCGATATGTGATTGTGATTATATCGCATCGCAACTTGGATTTGCTGAGGGCCATTCTTAATTACTTATTCCTCCTCTGACCTGCGATATGCGAAATCACAATCGCAGCCAGGATCTTGCCAGGGCCAATTCTCCTTAAATCATGACATATTTTTTTGTGATAAGTGAAATGCGGGACCAATGGCAGCCTACCACTTGGAACTTCCCCATTCGCTGAGAGTGTCTGCCACGTCACTCCTTCTACCACCTGAACAAGTCAAAAATCAACTTTGACTTACTCTAACTTCTTCATATGAACTCAGATTGGAGTGTCGTTCACATCGTTGGAATCAAGATGACAAGCACTTCGATCTGATGCTAAGTTTATCTAGATTCTACCACTTTGATTTTTGATCCTTTTACCATGCCACTAGTACTTTTTGAAGATCCACCTGGATCAATCCTCCAAGATCCTCCTGGATCAATTCTCTAGGACCACCACATGCCTTTGTCCCACCAACATTCCATTTTCTACCCTTCGCATGGCATGTCCTTTGAGCGCAACATCATCATGCCATCATGGCCCCCACCTTGGGTCCCATCGTGGTCTCAACGCACTGTATAAAATTACACTTTCCCTTTTTAATTTTCTTAGCCCCACTTTGAATTATATTGACACATCATAGCTCTGAGGGCTCGAGATAGGGATTCCTTCACATTAACTAGCAGGGAAATCCATTCATCTCTATGTTGTGCTGCATTGCGCACACTTTCAAGTTCCACGAGGTCCCGAGACAGGAATTTCCGTTATGTCAATTACTGTGAATTTTTTTCATCTCAGCCCATTTTCTCCCTCGACACTTGCTGCTTGGGACCAAAATTTTATTGAAGGAGCATCAAGCATGTTTGTCATAAGTGTTTATTCATGGAGGTAAGAAACACCCCGAAAAAAAAAAAAAAAAAAAAAAAAAAAAAAAAAAAAAAAAAAAAAAAAAAAAAAAAAAAAAAAAAAAAAAAAAAAAAAAAAAAAAAAAAAAAGAAGTCGAAGTTGGCCTAGGTGCATTGGAAGCACCAAAAATTTCAAAGAGCCACTAAAAATGGCTAATTCATTGAATTTTTATATCTAATTAGTTGTTGGGAAAGAAACTATATATGTAAGGTATGATTGGTTGGTGGAAAAACTAATCCCATGTAAAGAGAGATTATTGCGAGGTTATAAAGTGGAAGGCAGGACCGGCTTAAACGAGAATTATCGCAACAGTTGACAGGAATGTATTTGTCCCAGAGTCTATCTCTAGGAGGTAGAAATTTGCATTACTCAAGGGAGAGTTGGGATGACTTTGCACCAAGATGGCGTGGAAGGAGTGGACACAAGTGTGTAGTTTCCTCAACCCATTGGGATATGGCACACTCGTGAAGCCATTGGAACTACTAGGCAAGAAGGGAAGTCATGGACCAGTTCGAAATCTTAGTTGCATAGAGGAGTGGCCCCTTAGGACACATATTCCCAGAGACTATTCCCCATATGTGCAGAGTGAGACACACTTTAAAAAATGGTGTAGGATGATGTAAGCTTGGGATGTGGTGGTGTAAACATGAACCCAATAGTGTATTCATTAGTGCAAGGGAAGGCCCACCTTATAAGTCAACCTGAAGGCTGCCTTGGGAGCAAATGTTGAGCGTGAAAATGTGAAGAAGTCAGGTAACATAGCCCAGGAAATGGGAAAGGTTTCTATCAATAAGCGATCTATTAGTTTACTGTTGACACGTAAGCCAAATCTATATGTGAATGCACATAGTGTGATGGGTCGGGGTAATGGGAAATTTGGCAGCAATTGATGGCTCATCGATTTGGGGTAAACACACACACACACATACACATATATTATGGACTAATGCATGGCACAAAAATTATGGAACCCAACCCATGAACAGGTCGGTAGCTAATGATCTACTACCAAGTGGAGGCAAGATGTTGGCTGGGACAACCACATGGCAGAATGATGATATGACAACTTCTAATTCAGGAGAAATCAAATTGTTATGAATTTGGATCCAGAGGTCAGATTGAAGTAAAATTTTATATCACCAAAATCTTCTTGATGCGATGAACACAATCGTGATGTCTAATTGAGGTTTTAAGTTAGTTGAAAAGATCGAAAGTTTTAGATCCCATTTCCATAACGACACCTTGGATCTTGGGTCAACATAGTAATTATCCTCCTCCTAACATGTGTTTTGGTGGGGATTAGGAGGGGGTGTGTTACAAAGTGGCATTAGAGCATCCATGTTTAACACTTGGACTGGATGGGCTCTATCATGGAAAAGTGACTACAACATTCCTGTAAGGGGATTTCCTAATAATTTTCAGAAATTAACTAAACAAATGTTTAGATGTTAATAGATGGTTTATAATTGATCTAATACTTGCATGGTAATAATGCATGAATCCAGTTTAGGGTTGGATCTCAACTATGAGTATAATATCCGAATGTGACTATGGTGGTATGTTTCTCATAGTATTAACAACAATGATGTTTGGCATGTTACTTTGATCAAATACCTTGGAAATGCATTTGCTTTTTATCTAATATCTTGAAGGTTTGGACAGTCGATGGTTGTGACCTTGGAAGTTTGTCTTTTATTTAATTTTGCATAATTTCTTGTAGGGAGGTGCGTATGGTTAAGTTTAGTGGATGATCACCATTTATTGGGTTAAGTGATCTTGCATACTTGGAATGATTATGCACAATAATATCCATACGATATTATGGATTTGGGGATTTTCCTTGGGTGATGTGCTTTCGACACACATCGTTTGATTCCGTGAATGATAGGCGTATGTGTTATATGCTAGTTGGGATGTGGAAATCCCATGGTCTGTATGACATAGGAGGCTAAGAACCTCAGTATAGTTTGATTGTTTCCCATATGTTGATGTTGTGTGTTACCATATGAATGTTTTTGCTCCTTGGTTGATGCCTTCCTTATTTAAGGAATGGGATGTGACATATGAAAGTGGCTAGTTGAAGCCTATAAAGGTTGTTATCTCACTATGAGATAGAACATCCATGTTCAATACTTTATATTGATGAGTTCAAGGCAAGGGTCTTGTGTAGATCTTGTAGATAAAGGATTTATATCTCTGCTAAAGAAAGAGATTGCAATATTATAGTTTAACTTGAATTATTAGGGAATCCCTTATGTTTTCATTATCCTTTTCGATAAATGATTATTTCATCCATATGGGGTATTCTTCTAGTATAATGGACAAATAAATTAAATAACGTAGCTTAGATAATGAGGACATGGTTGAAGATGTCGATGGTATTACTGCATGTGATAGTCAATTTTATGAGACGCTTAAAAATTCCTAGTCACCTACATAAAAACTTCTTTCACAGTGATATTGATCTGCCTGTTGTTTCATTCGGTCCTACGTCAAAGTGAGGTTATCCTTTAAGAGTTAGAGAACTTGTTGTTTATTCTCAATGTGATATTCCAATGCTTGAACCTTATAATTTTCTCTTAAAGACTTGATGTGATGGATAGTGGATGATATCCATAAAGTGTCATAAATGGGGTCATTTTTGCTGCAGTATGGAAGGAAGTGTTATACCACCATTCAGCTCAAGGTAACAGCTTGACCCATTATGTTTTTTTATCAAATACAAAGCAATGAATATATCCTTCCAAACATTTTTTCACTATCTTAGTTTTCCCATTAGATTGAGGATGATAAGATGAGCTATGAGCTAACTAAGTACCAAGAGAAGAAAATAATTTCGTCCAAAAATTTCCAGTGAAAATGGGATCTTTGTCACTTACAATAATCTTTGGGTTTCCATGTAGATTTTGAATTGCTTCCATAAATGCAGTGGCAACTGCACCGGCTTTAAAAGGATGAGATAGTTTTCAATAAATAATTTTATAATATAATTTAATATTTAATAAAATTACATTCATTTTCTCACAAATTTATGTATAATCATTTATAATGAATTTTTAATAATATGATTGGAATGTAATATTTAACAAACACAGATTATTTACATGATATCCTTTAAAAATTGGAGTAGTCATGTGAAAAACTGTGGCCGGAATCATGCAAAACAAATTGTGGTCAAATCTTGATTTGTGTTGTTTAAATTGATTCTTTCACTACATATATGGATTCAACACCCTCAAACACCTTGGGTGCACTTTGATTGTGAGGAATCCACCTATCAAACTTGTGATTTCAATGAATCCCTGGCAGATTCTAGACAAATTAGATAAGAAAACAAACCAAAAAACTTTCCAAAAATTCACACTTAAAGACTACTCCTTCAAAAATCATTTAAAAAAATGCATTTTAAGTAATATAATTTAAAAAATATAATAAATTTTATATTACTTGATAAATTTTATAATTCAAATTCAAATATAATAGAAATTCTACATAGATATATATTGTTAATAAGATGGGAAAATACATATTATTGTACAAATATAAATACAATAAGCTTAGTCTCAAGATAGGAAAACTATATTGGACACACAATCCTTTAATTAGGGAAATATCTCAAACTCACACCGAACTAGGAAGCTAACTAGTCAAATAGAATCTCTCATCCGATTAGGCCTCGATGACCACCTAAACAATAGGAACAAACTCCTTCTCGTAGATACTATAACTCTACATAATAATGACTAATAAAATTAATAAAATATGATCACACCTATAAAACAAGTAGGAGTTATATACTCCAACACTCCTTAATGATTAATTGTCTTAATATTGATCAACTGAGTTCTTCATTTACATTTTCTTGTAACACACACTCTATTACACACTGAAGAAGCTACCAATCAACAAATTCTACGTCTAGTCCAACCTAGTTCTTTCACTGTATACCTCGACCATGCACACATCACCAAACTATTAAAATCCATATAAAGAAACAAACATCCACTGGAATGCATAGGTACCTAACTACTGTAGCCACCAATTTACTAGGATGACCCTTCATGTACATGGTCCATTCAACTATCAAATATCCTCATACCTATAGATGTATCCTTAACTCCCCCTTGTATCACTATCACCATCATCTTAGGTTTTTTTGGCTTATCCTCAACCATGCTCTGGGTTTTCTCTACTTCTTTGTGACAACCCTCCATCCTTCTGATGGACCAAACTAATGGTGGTAGAAAGAACTACTATTATTTATTTAACGTCCAATGTCATGTTATGGAAACAGGGTCTAACAATTTTTTCATTTTTGAAACTCCTTAGAACTTAAACCTAATATCATTATTGCATCTCACTCATCGAGAGCTTTCCAATGATATAAATTTTTCCTCAATTTGACTCACAGATCAAAATATATATCCATTTGAATATTCGACCAATAACCTCTTGCCACGTCACGAGATCTGGCACATGGAACCCATGTGGCACTCCACCCCAATGCCATATCATCACCCAAGTAGGTTCATGTCATTTTTTTGTCCTACATTAGAGAAATTTTGAGGTTAAAAATGGGTCTCAAAACAAAAATGTACAACAAAAATCAAGTTTATAAGAACTAATTCAATATGATGATGTCAACCATGGGGGATGATTCACCATTTTTCGAGTAAAAAGGTAAAAAGACCAAAAAACACTAATTTTCAACTCGTATTTTCAACTTATCTTCCTACTATTTTACTCAAATTTCAAGCGAGATCACTCATTAGATGAAAATTTTAATTTTGGATTTGCATGCAAGGAGTCCACATCTTGCATACTTTGGATGGATCCTACTACATGAAAAATGTGATTGCAATCACATTTTTCATGTATTTCACATTTTTCGTGTAGTAGCATCCATCGAAAGTATGGAACATGGGGACTCCTTGGATGAAAAATTAATTTTTGCATCCAATGAGTGATCCCACTCGAAATTTGAGTATAATTGTATGGAGATAAGTTGAAGATAAGAGATGAAAAAATAGTTTTTTCATTTTTCCCTCCAAAACTTGATGAGGTAATCTAATCTTATTTTATTGTTCCCATATTATTTTATAATATTCCTTAGGAGGCCCATTTTAGACCTCAAAATTTCTCTAATGATACCACGTCACTGTGGCATAAGCCACATCACTACACATGGCCCCCACCGGAAAACTCTTCAAGGCTTGTAAATAATTGAATTCCCATTATTATAAATCTTGTCCCTCAGCCCAACTACCCATCTTACTGCGCAATCACATAGTAAAAATCCCAAGGTGAGAAGATGATCCTTTCAAGTCAAACGATGGAAGGGGTTTCATATCTTAGCCTACAACTCTCAGCATATTTCCTTGACCACCATTATAATGAGGCCCCAAGGCCCGAGATCTTGAGACATACTTATTTATGTCAACTGCTCAGAAAAGTTGCTATTAATATTGGTTATCGATCATGCCCTTTGTCCTTGGTGTGTATTTTCAACCATGTTGAGGCTCTAAGATGACATCAGCCCAAAATGATGTCATGTTGATGTCATATCATCTACACGGAATTCTCTAGGACCACCACGTGTCATCCAATTTTCCCCTTTTGCCCACCAACATGCCCTTTTCTACCCTCATCATGGAATTCCCTCTGAGCACCACATCATCATGCCATCGTGGCCCCCACCTTGGGTCCCATTATAGTCTCAGCTTAGTGTAGAAAATTTTACTTTCCCTTTTTAATTTTTGCAAACCCACTTTGAATTATATTGCAACCTCATAGCTCTAAGGTCTCGAGATAAGGATTCCTTCGCATTAAATAAAAAGGAAATCCATTCTTCTCTCTATTGTGTTGTGTTGTGCACAATTTCAAGTTCCGTTTTCTCCCTTAACACTTGCTTCTTGGGACAAAAATTTTGTTGAAGGAGCACCGAGCGGAGTTGTCATAAGTGTTAGACATGGAGGAAATCAACACCCCAGAAAAACAAAGTCATCAAAGTTTGATTAGGTGCATTGGAAGCACCAAGAATTGCAAAGAACCACTAAAAATAGATAATTTAATGAAGTTTTATATCTAATGGGTTGCTAGGAAAGAAACTATATGTGTAAGATATGATTCGCTAGAGGAAGAACTAATCCCATGTAAAGGGAACTTATCCCGAGGTTAGAAAGTTGAAGGTAGGAGTCGCTTAAATGAGACCTATTGTGACAGTCGAAAGGAATATCTTTGTCCTAGAGTTTGTTTCCCAGAGGTAGAAATGCACAGTACTCAAGGGGGAGTTGGGCTCACTTCACACCAAGATGGCATGGAAGGAGTGGACCCAGGTGTGCAGTTGCCTCGACCCATTCCGAGGTGACATGTGAATCGAATCCATTGGAACTACTACGAAATAAGGGAATTTGTGGACTAATCAAGATTCTTAGTTGCATAGAGGAGTGGTCCCTTAGGACATGTATGCCCAGAGACTATTCCCCAGATGTGAAAAGTGAGACACTCTTTTAAAAAGGGTGCAGGGTGATGTAAGCCTGGGATGTGGTGGGATACACGTGAGCCCGCCTATGTATTCATTCAGGCAAGGGCAGACTTGCTTTATATGTCACCCTGAAGGCCACCCAAGGAGAAAATGTTGAGTGCACAAATGTGAAGAAACCGGGTAACACATCCTGGGACACAGGAAATGTTTCTGTCAATAAGTGATCAATTAGTTGACCACTGACACGTAAGCCCATATCCATAGGTGAATGAAAATAGTGTGATGGGTTGGGGTAACGAGAAATTTGGTAGCAATTGATAAACACACACATACTCATATATATTATGGACTAATGCATGGCACAAAAATTGTTGAACCCAACCCGTGAATAGGTCGAAAGCTAATGCTCTACTACCAAGTGGAGGCAAGACATTAGCTGGGAAAACCACGTGGCGGAACAATGACATGACAACTTCTAATTCAGGAGAAATCAAATCGTCGTGACTTTGGATTTATAGGTCAAATTGAAATAAAATTTTATATCACCGGAATCTTCTTGATGCAAACGCAACAGTGAGCTCAAATTGAGTTTTTAAGCTATTTGAAAAGATCAATTTTTTTAGACCCCATTTCCATAATGACACCTTGGATCTTGGGATATTGAGTCAACATGGTAACTATCCTCCTCCTAACATTTTTTTTGGTGGGTATTAGGAGGGGGTGTGTTACAGGGTGGCATCAAAGTATCCATCTTCAACACTTGGATTGGATGGGCTCTATCATGGACCATTCACAACATAATTCCCATAAGGGAGTGTCCTAATGATTTTTAGAAAATTAACTAAATAAATGTTTAGGTGTTAAAATTTGGCCTATAAGTGATTTACTACTTACATTGTAATAATGTATGAATTTGGTTTACAGGTGGAGCTCAACTATCAGCGTAATATGTGAATGTGATTATGCTAGTATATTTCTCATAGTATTAAAAACAATGATGTTTGGCATGTTACTTTGATAAAATACCTTGGCAATCCATCTACTTTCTATCTAGTGCCTTGAAGGGTTGGACATTCAGTGGTTGTGACCTTGGAGGTCTGTCTTTTCTTTAATTTTGCAAAATTTCTTATAGGGTAGTGAGTATGATTACTTTTAGCGTATCATCACCATTGATTGGATGAAGTGATCTTGTATACTTGGAATGATTATGCACAAGAATATCCATATGATATTCATCACACATTGTTTGATTCAATGAATGATAGGCATATGTGTTATATGCTAGTTGGTATGTAGAAATCCCATGATCTCTATGACATAGAGGCTAAGAACCTCAGTAGAGTTTGATATTTTCCCGTATGTTGATGTTATGTGTTACCATATGAATGTTTGTTCTCCTTGTTTTATGCCTTCCTTATTTAAGGAATGGGATGTGACATATGAAAGTGGCTAGTTGAAGCTTATAAAGGTTGTCATCTCACTATGAGATAGAACATTCATGTTCAATATTTGATCTTGATGAGTTCAAAGGAAGGGGTCTTCTGTAGATCTCATAGATAAAGGATTTATAGATCTGCTAAAGAAAGAGACTGTAATATTAGATTGTAACTTGAATTATCAAGGAATCCCTTATGTTTTCACTATCCTTTTCGATAAATGATTATTTTATCCATATGGGGTATTCTTCTAGTATAATGGACAAAGAAATTGAAGAATGTAGCTTAGATAATGAGGGCATGGTTGAAGATGTCGATGGTATTATTACATATGACAGTCAATTTTATGAGATGTTTAAAAATACGTTGTCACCTAAATCAAAACTTCTTTCACTGCAATGTTGATCATCCTGTTGTTTCATTCAATTTTGCTCCAGAGTGAGGTTATCCTTTAAGAGTTGGATAAATTGTTGTTGATTATTGATGTGATCTTCCACTGCTTGAAACTTATAATTTTCTCTTAAAGATGATGTCATGAACAGTGGATGATATCCATAAAGTTCCATAAATGGGGTCATTTTTGTTGCAGTATGGAAGGAAGTGTTATACCAAAATGAATCAAGAGGTAACCATTTGAGCCATTATGTTTGTTTATCAAATAAAAGTCAATGGATATATCCTTCCAAACACTTCTTCACTATCTTAGTTTTCCTATTATATTGAGGATGATAAGATGACCTATGAGCTAATTGAGTAGCAACACAGGAAAATAATTATGTGCAAATCCAGTGAAAATGGGATCTCTGTCAATTACAATAATTTTTGGGTTTCCATGTAGCTTTTGAATTGTTTCCATAAATGCAGTGGCAATTATATTGGCTTTAAAAGGATTCTAAAATGCACAAAAATATGCATATTTGGTAAGTCTATCAACTACCACCATGATGACACTCTTTCCTTCAGACTTGGGTAAACCAATGATAAAATCCATTGAGACCTCCTCCCAACGTCTTAATTGTCTCAACTTTATTTTGTTGGCAAATGAAAAATTCTACCACAAACTTTTTGAATATCAGATTTAAGACCATCCCAAAAAATATCCTTCTTGATCCTATGGTAGGCTTTTAAAAATCTTGAGTGCCCTCCTAAGGGGGAGGTGTGCAATTCCAAAAGAATCTTTTGTTTGAGTTGGGAATTATTAGAGAGACATAAGTGACCTTTGTACCATAATGAATCATTTTTCTAGATAAATGTATCAAATGTATTGGGATCTTGCCGCAACTTTTGAAATTTGATGGAAAGGATCCGGTAACATGGATACTACAGATTGAGCAATATTTTGATACTTTGTCAAACCTTCCATGTTTTCTTTCAAATTGTCCATCTTAGCTTCCATGTATTATTTTAATCCATCCTTCAAGCCTTCCATGTTTTCTTTTAAACCATTCTTCAAACCATTCATCTTAGCCTCCATTTCATTTTTTGTTACTCTTTGCGAAAGCGAAATTTGTTGCACTTGGGTGCATAATTTTTATATATCATATTGCATTTCTTCCTCTAAGTCCTCACATGTCATAGTAGATATTTCTAGTTTCTTACTGGGAGTATCCATTTTTTTTTTCGAGGCATATTGGAACCATAATGATATCTATGCTTTACTATGTCCTTTGAATTAATTCAAACTGATTTTTCAAACAAAACTTATGCAAATTTTAAAAAATACAACCTTTTTCTTCTTTCTTTTTCAATGTTGATATTGAAACTATTGTATCTATAAAATTTCGACCTCCCAAGGTCTGAAATTTAGTCCTATGGTGGCACTCTAAGTCTTCTTTCCAATGTCATAAGTTAGACCAAGATTGGATTCCTCAATATAAATTTATGTCAAATCTCTCACGATGGCCTAATTATGGACCGATTTAGCAGAGCGGAATTGTATGGGATGACACGTGTCTATTTTTCAACCTTTAGCCCTAAAATTGATATAAGAGAAACTAAATTTCGTTCACTTTCAGTCACATTTTATAGAATTCAAATCCAATTCCTGAAAATAAAACTATGGTGATTTTCCTTAGGTCACTTGTTTGAGACTTAATTTTGGAGCATATAGAAATGATAACTTCTTTGGACCATATCTCAAAAAATATAGGTAACTAAGATTTGAAATTTCTACATGAAGTTCACCAAGATTTCGACTCTACATGGTCAAAATTTCAGATTCTAAAGCATCGCGAAATGTTTTATATAGTGAAAATTCCAATATGTCCTATTTGAAGCAGTGAAGCCCTTTTTAGAATCCAAAGCTCTGATACCAAATGTTATGCAACCAAATCACAAAACAAAATAAAAGATAGATCAATGTCTTGAAAAATAACATCTTCGAGGGGGAAAGCTCCTTTACATTACATAAATGAACAATTCTTAGATGATACAAATGACAAGACCTCCTTGGTATATATAGGAGTTTAAGGGGTCACAATATAATCAAAGCCTATATAACATCAATAATGTAAGGGAACAATAGTAACAATAGTGGGCTTCTATGGGGCACACCAATAAAAATATGTGGGCTACATGGGAACAATAATAACGATAGGGGGGCTACACTAATATTAACAATAAGAGAGTTACACTAGTATTATAGGGACCTAACAATATCTCATAATTCTCAGTGGATGAGCTCCATGCCTCACTCATTTCTCATGAACATTGGTTGAATAGGTCAAAAATTTCTTCATTAGAGCATGCCTTTAAGACACAAGTATCATTTGGTCAAGGTAGAGGCATAGGAAGGTCAAATTCTAAAGGTGGAGGAAGAAGTCCACATATAAGTGGAAGAAGAAACTCTTCAAGCACACGTAGAAGAGGAATCACTCAAAATCCATGTCAAAATTCAAAAATAAAACACAAGGTCAAAGGTATGATGAGCCTCAAGTCCAATGTCATTAACGCAAGAATTATGGGAACTATTCAATTGAATGTAGAAAGAAACAATATGATCTTTTAGTAAACCAAACAAAAATTTTATAAAAGAAAAATTGAACCAATAAAATATGTTCTTAGCTTGCAATGTAGCACAAGGGAAGAGAAAGGATGTATTGTTTTTAAATTAAGGTTGCAACAATCACATAACAGGGAACATATAAATGCTTTCTAATTTGGATGAGATTGTAAAATCAAAAGTTACATTAGGGACTAATAACAAAGTGTTATTCTTGGGTAAAGGAAATGTCAATACTCTAACCAAAAAGGGGTAGAAGAAGTATATTTTAGATGTGTTTTTTTCTAGATTTAAAGCACAATATAATAAGTATTAGAAAAATTATGCAAAAGGGGTATAATTTTTTTCAAAAATGGAGAATGCACAATCAAACATACGTTTCAAAGTAAGCAACTCGTTTTTAAAATTCCAAATGAAAAGTAAAAGAATGTTTTTCCTAAGAATAAAGTCAAATTTGAAGGTAAAGGTTTCTCAAGCACAACTCTCAATGAACCCACTATTTATTTTTAGGGAATCCTCTAAACTGATAATTAATTATTATGATTTTACATTAGGTTAATCTTTTCTTGTAGTATTTTCATCATAAAGCAATTACACAAAGGATCTCAATAGTAAACAAAAATACCATCAGGATCATAAAGAGATAGGCACACAATAATACAAGTATTTACCTTTGGAAAACCCATCAACCTTTTCCTTAGAGAAATCATCAAGTTAAACAAAGATATATTAGTCATATGCTAGGTCAAACTGACCAACAATCTAGCTAGGTCAATCCTGGTCCAACCCTCATAGTCAAGTCCAATATCTTACCCAAGAAAATCGCTCTGGTTTGTTCAGTTAGGGTAGAATTATGTCCTCCTTCTTCATCCATAGAAATGGTCTTCTAACTCAACTTCACCATAGAAATTTGTCCCTCAAAACAAAGTTCCAACAGGGATTCAAATAACTTCCATCACAGAGGATCGGTCCTGCATTAGGGCTTCAATTGAGAGAGATTCAAATTGCCTTCAACAAAGAGAGAGAGAGAGAGAGAGAGAGAGAGAGAGAGAGAGAGAGAGAGAGAGATAGTAATTTCCTTCGACGAAGAGATCTAAATTTGCTTTAGCAAAGAGATCCAAATTTTCTTCAATGGCGAGAGAGATTCGAATTTTCTTCTTAAATAGAAAGAGATGTGAATTATTGTACTTAGAAGGAGGTCAAGAGTCATATATACATGCTTCCTCACTAAATGGGTGTCGTACTTGAAGGGGTTGACTTGAATACATGAAGGAGCTAACCTGACTAGGAGGGTCGAATTGGCCTCTTTTGGAGCCACTAAATTCAACTTTAAAAATTTAATTTTTCTTCCTTTTCAAAGGACATGAAGAACATACCTCTTTACATTTGTATTTTGACAAAGATAGAATGAAGAACATGATTTATAAAGATACATCAATGATTACAATATTAATTATGAAGAGTGACCATAGCTACAAAATTTCAACACTCTCTCTTAGCTAGGGAGGTATTCATAATGACTATCCAAATGTTCCCATGTTGGCAAATTTCTCTAAGAAAAGGTTATAAAAAATCCAAGTACAATAATTGAGTCAACAATTGTGACAAATTGTATAATAAGCTACCATAATCTAGTCAATAATAATGATAACATCAATCAATTACCATAATTATGGTCAATTAACTTTGACACATGGTAGATCAACAATGTCAACAAGCTACCATAACTCTAGTTAGTGCTTATGACACATGGTAGATCAACCATAATTTTGGTCAGTGCCTTTGACACATGGTGTATCCTCACCATAATTATGGCCAGTACCCCTAACACATGGCACATCATTAGCATTAACTAGTCACCATAATTCTAGTCTATCTAACACATGGTATATAGACTAGTCTTGGTTCACCATCATTCTAGTTAGTACTTGGCACATGGTGAATCCCCCAAGGGCACACTTTGTCTAAGTAATTTAGGACCTGATGTTAATGATTGTGATGTTAAAATGCCACACTCTATCATAGTAAATTTGGTCCTCTAGGATCATTCTTCCTAATTTTGGTCAACCTACTTGACATAGGAAAAATGATTGTCCTTTGCGAGACCATTCTTCCTAATTTTGGTCAACGTATGTGACAAAGGAAGAATTATTATCCTCTATTGGACCATTATTCCTAATTTTGGTCAATGTATGTGACATAGGTAGAATGAATGTCCTCTGCTGGACCATTCTCCCTAATTCTGGTCAATGTACATGACAGAGGAAAAATGCCAATCGATGATATTATATCATCAATACTCCCTCTTAATGAGAGAAGCATTCTCAAAAATTCCAAGCTTGTCCCTAAATAATAAATATTTACACCCGGGGATAAAGGCTTTGCTAGCAATCTTCTATATTGTAGAGTGAACCACACTGCTTCCTATGCTACCACCTGTCCTCGTTGTTGTCACCTACACCTAATGAAGACAATCCTACAAGTAGCCTCTAAAGCCAAGCTACTTCGAAAATTTCCAATCCAACTGTAATATACTCATCCGCTGCAATACTTATTGTGATAGATCTATGTTTCCTACCCATTCAAGAAGTCATAACAGAGTCTAAATTGAAGTGATATATAAACTCGTTTTGTCTTCACACTCCTTTCCCAAATTGAATCCGCAGTTGTACTTCATTATTTGAGAAAAAAAGTTCAAATAATGACATCATGTACTATGTTGGTACTCCAACTCATGTTGAGCAACATGCCTTGGCTTATAAAACAAATCAACTTCCTTTCACTGGGTCCATCACCACATCCACTTTCCTGCCACCTTAACTATGTGCTCCCTCTCACATTGAGACATATCCTATCGTGGTACTTGAAGCTGCTTCCTCTGCCACTTTAGCATATCAACCTATTATTTATAGTGTCTTTCAATGCCAATGATAGTCCATTATTTCAAACTTAAAGGTCAACTCCCTCTAAAGCTAAAACAAGGGTTCCTAATTGCAAAAATAATTCTTTTTTCTACAACTTCTCCCTCTGACACATGAGTTCTTCTTCTTCTGTCAAAGACAAATCATATAGGATCAGTCTTGATCCATTAATCCAAACCCAAGCTTAATGAGTTTGTACAAATCCTTCTTCAATCATGAGACTTCTTCTCATGCACCTCAAAACCCTGAGGTAGTTTTGTGTAGACTTCTTCAATTACTTAATTAAGATATACAACTTTGCATCCACCTAGTGCAATTTCAAAGCCATGGTAATAGTTCTAATAGAAGTGTACCTATCAATATTGGAGAAAATGTTTTATCGTGGTTATCTTTCCCTCTTTCTAGGAGAGCTTTAACTCTCACTTTGTACTTATTTATGCTACCATATGTTGCATGAATACTTCAAACTTGCTAATCTACTAGCTCCCTCTAAGCTCACATTTCATTTCACACAATATCTCTCAACTTGTCTTATGATTTATGGAATGTCCTCTTGTCACATTCTTTGTATTGTTCTTCCATTCTTGTCATCTATTGTTAGAGCCTTAGCAACCATCATTATCTACCTTCAATCCTCACTAGGAGGCCATGGAATAATAGTTACAACCAAGAAAATAATACAAAGACAATAGATTAACTACCATTAAAACAACAACAATGTCAATGATCAAAGAAGAGAGATATAAAATACTAATCTTTTGAGGATTATAGATAAATGTCAACTCCCTCTTGATCTAGCCTTCCTTGCATCAACTTTATCATTCTCGTCCTCATCATCAACATGATGTCATTCCCTCCTTTTTAGGGTTAATATTTCTTCTTTCAACATAAATGTTGACCAAAATCTAGTTCTTGGTTTTTTTCTGTAAACCCTGCGGCTTTCTTATCCAATCCCTTTTCCTTTCTAGGGTTTAAAAATTTTCTATGTTATATTGAAATGTCAAAACCCTAGAATCAATATGTACTTTACACTTGTGATTAAACTCATCATTGTTTCATCCATTGATTGCCCTTGGTTTAAGTAATTTTGCTTTCTCATTATAGTAGAAAAAAAAACTAGGTCTTCGCTTCAATGTGCAAGGAATGAATCCAAGTACCCATAGCATCAATAAATGAAATGTCTTCCACAAGAAAAAATTTGTCATCAATTCCTTAAAAACTAAGAATTTTGGCAACAATAGGTTCATCCACTATCCTTGTTCTATTATGATGGGACAATATTAGATCTCCACGTGACTTTGATATTTAACCTTGAAGAGGGACTTGGCCTCATGATCTTGTCATGTCTAATGAGCTTGTATCATTAAATATATGATAACGACAATGATTGTTCTCCTTATTTTAAATTTGGGCTTCACGACTGGACATCCATATTTCAACAACAAGGTTCATGGAAACACATGTTAATACTTTGCAATATTCTTCAACACTCAGCCTTTGGTATATCTTCAAATGTTTAGTACTTTATGTATTTAGCTTTGAGAAAAAAAATGATTGCTTTACATCCCACAACAAGTAAATATATAAATTTTCACTTTCAATACTTTATACACAGGTCATGATGGCAACATTCACATTACTTTAATTCGACTTTAGGATACCAAACATTTTCCAGCGCAAGGAATTTGCTTTATTCCTTTAATTCTCTTTTGAACTCACAATTTTTTTAACCATAGACATCAAGTCTTATTAACTTGATACAAGGCCTTTTATCATTTCTTCTTAATTAAAGTAAAACTTTGATCAATGATACATACCTTTCATTCCAGACATCAAGTAGACTTATTTTACCTTTGCTGGACTCCTACTCATCTTAGAACATCTTCATCATTGTTAGCAAATTTAATGATTGATACATACCTTTTATTTTTTCAAACTGAGAGATTCGATGGAATCCTTGAGTATCATGTCATAGAACATCCTATCATTTGTACTTTTCATGGAAACAAATTTTCGAAAAAAAAATCAAGGTGCTAGTCCTTCTCAACCCTGTCTTGAGCATAGTTCCCTCCAAAGTAGATGTTATGCACATGAAAATTACATTAATAATTTTAAAATAGAAGGTATGTTTCATAATTATTCTGATCACGTAATTTAGTGAACTTCAGCCTTCCAGAGAGGTTCGATTTAGAGGCTTAATATGCCTGTTTCCTGGACACATCCTTCCTTTCTTTGCATAGAACATAACTCACTCTTTGATGTAGGGTTTTGGTGGATCCTCCTTTTAGACCTGAGCAGGGAACAAATGGCCATAGGAATTCAACCTACAATCATATATCAAACCATACATTTGAAGTTAAGTGAAAATTAAAATCAAGCTTCTAGGGAATTCTTTAATACTCCAAGTCAAAAGTGGTAAAATTTAAACTGGCTTCCTTTTCATGTCTGATACATTCTCTAATCTTTTGTGGGTGAAAAAGGTTATTTTGGGACCTTCAATTCAGAACAAGAACATCTTCTAGACTTAATAAGATTTGACCTCCAAGTAATAATACAATCTTAACACAAAATATTTTATTCCTTACAAATAGATCTCAGAATTAATAGAATTAGTCCACAATTTTGAAAAATAACTTGTTTTACAAGTGCCTCGGGAATGAGGCTACTTCTGTAATTTTTCGACCTTCTTTAACCCAACATAAGTATCCTTCTGATATTTTTGTTGACATTTTAAAGGTCTAATAATGTCAGACCTATTGAGACAGATAAATTGAAATTTATTTCAAACAAGGACAAAAGTAATTTTGAAATGTATTTCATGAACTTGGGCTTGCTTGAAACAAAGATGAATTCCTTTCTAGGGCTACTCTTTTACCATAGCCTCTAAAACCATGTTGATTTTTAGGGAATCCGCTAAATTGATAATTACTTCTTATGATTTTACATTAGGTTAATCTTTTCTTGTAGAAACCCGCTCCAAGCTATCTAACTAGGGATAATTTCATCTTCCTTGTTTCCCCATAGAAACTATCCAACAACTCGACTTCACCATAAAAAATTGTCCTTCAAAAGAAATTTTCCATAAAGATTCAAATAATTGTCATCACAGAGGTTCGACATTGCATTAGGGCTTCAATAGAGAGAGATATGAATTCCATTCAACAAAGAGAGAGATATGAATTTCCTTCAACAAAGAGAGAGATTTGAATTGCCTTCAATAGGGAGATCTAAATTTTCTTCAACGATGAGAGAGATCCAAATTTTCGTCAACAACGAAAGAGATCCAATTTTTCTTCTTGAATAGAAAGAGATGAGAATTTTTGTACTTGGAAGGAGGTCAAGAGTCATATATATACCTTTTTCCTAACTAAATGGTTTCCACACTTGAAGGGGCCGACTTGAATACATGAAGGATTCAACTTGACTAGGAGGGCTGACTTGGCCTCTTTTTGAGCTATTAAATTCAACTTTAAAATTTTAATTTTTCCTCCTAATCAAACAACATGAAGAGCATGCTTATTTACGTTTTTATTTTGACAAAGATAGAATGAAAAAAATTCTTTATAAATATACATTAATGATTAGAATATTAATTATGAAGCCTGAACATAGCTACAAAATGTCAACACCCATAAGAAGATGAAATAAAAATTGCAGTAGTCACACAAGCAACCTTTCAAGTAGAGATCAAAGATCAAAGTTGGCTGTGGCATCTAAGATTTGGGCATCTTAACTTTGGAGGTATAAAAATACTACATATGAAACACATGGTAAAGGGTTTTCCACTTATACAAAAACTGGAGAGATTGTGTGAAGGATGCATTTTGGGCAAGCAACATAGAGAATCTTTTCTAGTAAGAAATTCAATAAGGGCAAGGGAACCTTTGGAACTCGTCCATTCAAATTTGTGTGTAGCATTGCATATTGGTGGAAGTTATTATTTCTTTATGTGTATAGATGACTAGACAAAAAAAACATGGGTCTACTTTCTGTGACATAAAAATGAAGTGTTTGAATGCTTTCGTCAATTTAAGGCTCTTGTTGAAAAATAAAGTGGTCACTACATCAAAGATTTGAAAACAGATAGAGGTGGTGAATAAATTTTAAATGAATTCCTAAGTTTTTTCAAGGAATAAGGAATTCATAAAAAAAATCACAACAAGTTATACACCTCAAAAAAATGGTGTCATTGAGAGGAAAAATAAAGCAATTATGGAAATGGAAAGCGAAATATTAAAATAAAAGCATTTGCCAAATGATTATTGGGTTGAAGTTGTAGCATGTACAACCTATATTATAATTATATGTCCAACCAAAAGTGTTAGGAACATGATTATGGAAGAAGCATGGAGTGGAAGAAAACATAATGTTTCTCACATGAGAGTTTTTGGATGTGTGGCATATGTTCATGTTCGAGATGAGTTAAGAAATAAATTGGACAACAAGGGGGAGAAATGCATGTGTGGGTTATAGTTATGAATCGAAGGCACATAACCTATACAACACATTAACCAAAAAGGTCATAATCAGCAAAGATGTAGAATTCATAGAAGAGGAAGCATGGGATAGAAGTTTGGAGAAGAAAATTAATGTAGCAACAAGTCTACCCCAAGAAGATAAAGAGGAATTAGTAGCAACATGTACTTCTTCAATGGTGACTCCTCCTACCTATTCAGGCTCAACAAAGTAGTCCTCAAGTGTCACCTTCAACAAGCAATAGGATCAGAAAAGATCATCAACAACAAGATTTTTTGATGCAAGGACAACAACTCCACATTCTACAAGTGAACAACTTCAAGTGACACATCAAATCCAACTTTGGAAAGCTTGAGAAGACAAAATCTAAATGTTTGAAAGATATTTATGAGAAAAATGAAGGTGAAAGTAGCACATGTATGATTTTATTTTTTATGCTTTACTTTCACACGTAGACTCGATCCACTTAATTTTGAAGATGCAATTAAGGAGGAAAAATGGGTAGCAACAATGGATGAGGAAATAGATGCAATAAAAAATAATGATACATTGGAATTAGTGAATATTCCACAAGGAAAATAAGCCATAGGTGTAAAGTGGGTCTATTAGACCAAAATAAATGTGTAATGATAGAAATACATAAGCAAATGTTAGTTATTAAAGGATACAAACAACATACTAGAAAATATTACAATGAAACATTTGCGACAGTTGCAAGGATGGAAACAACGAGGACAATTTTAGCAATAACAATGTAACACAAACAGAAGGTATATCAAATGGACATGAAATTGACGTTCTTTTATGGAGTATTGAAAGAGGAAGTGTATGTGGAGTAGCCTCCTGGTTATGAGGTTCAATGGAAAGAAGACAAAGTCTATAGACTAAAGAAAGTTCTCTATGGGTTGAAGCAAGCACCACACACATGGTATAGTAGAATAGAATCATATTTGTTGAATAATGGCTTTAGAAAAAGTAATGGTCATCCTACACTCTACATCAAAGAAAGCGTGATAAGATTTTAATTATAGTTTTATATGTCATTGATCTGATTTTCACAGGGAGTGATGATCTTCTTATTGTTGATTTCAAAGAAGTTAGAAAAAATGAGTTTGAAATGACAGATTTGGGATTGTTAAGGTACATTATAGGCATAGAAGTGAAGCAAATGGAAGATGGAATTCTTATTTCTCAAAAAAAGTACGCAACAAACATCTTGAAGAGGTTTGAAATGCAAAACAACAAGCCTACGCCAACTCCAACAACCATGGGATTGAAATTGAGTAAAGAATATTGTAGCAACAATCTCAATCCAACATTATATGAAAGTATGGTTGACAGTTTGATGTATGTGATTGCAACTAGACCTGATTTAACGTATGTGGTGAGTTTGGTCTCTATATTCATGGAGACATGAAAGGATACATTGGCTAGCAGCTAAAAGAATTGTAAGGTATGTTAATGGAACCAACGAATATGCCGTTTTGTATACTATAACAAATAAATTTAGTCTGGTTGAATATATTGTCAGTGATTGGGCAGGAAGTGTAGATGACCAAAAAAAACACATCAAGGTATGTTTTTCATTTGGGTTCAGGAGTCATTTCATGGGCTTCTAAGAAAACCAATTGTTTTTCTTTCCACGGCTAAAGCTAAATATGTCGCAAACACAAGAGCAACTTGTTAAGAAATTTGTATGAGAAGAATGTTGAAAGACTTAAAGCATGAACAAGAGGAAATGACAAAGATTTATTGTGACAACAATTATGCAAGTGCTTTATCCGAAAATTCAGTTTTTCATAAAATAAGTAAACATATTAACACAAGGTATCATTTCATCAGGGAGCTTATCAACAATTGAAAAATTATTTTGGAGCATTGCACATATCAAGATCAATATGTTGACATCTTCATTAAACCATTAGCAAAAGAAAGTTATGTTCGTCTAAGAGATGGTTTGGGCATTGTGAATATGAATAGTTGTGATTAAGGGGGAGCGTTGAAAATAATCTCAACTACTCCATTATATGAAGCTTATCACGCCATTCCTGAAGTACCAAAGAAATCAAGTTGCAGATTTTTTCCTGAATAAAAAGTTTTGATCAGCGTATCAGTTTTTCATCTCTGCAAACAATCAGTAATAGGTAGTCAACATCTGTCCATCAAAACTATAAACACATTAATGTGGAATTGGAATAGCCATTTAATACCAGGTTGAACTATGTGACTTGAGTAGTTGTATGACTTATAAAATAGTCTATGAAATGTCTTGCCGCCATATATAGTCTATGAAAAAAATGGGGTCATATGTGGCTACAAATTCTCTCTCTCGTGGCAGGTCACGTCCATTGAAATGCATCCGGGATGCCAATGCAGTGGCATGTACACGATCTTATGCAACAACCTACAGCAGCTGGTGCAGCCCTTTGACATTATGTTTATATAGAAGCGTGGTGTTATATGGAGCTTTATGTTAGAACTTAAAAACACGTTGAAGTCATAATAACAACTGTATGGCAAATGTGGAATTATATTTTGGAAAAGAGCTTTTACATATGTTGGGCAGCCTTAAAAAAAAAGGAAATCACAAACTTTCAGTCGAAGATCAATTAACAAGGAATCATTAGAGTTGTTATTGAAATCACTCGCTCAAGGACATGCATTTATGGAACGTATTATTTTAAAAATTAATATAAATTATTTTAAAAGTTAAAATTTATTTAACTTCTATTTTATTTAATTAAAATTTCTTATTTTAAATTTCTTTAAAAATATATATTTTTAAATTTATTAAAAAACGATAAAATTAATTGATTATATTAATTTATAATGATAGTATTAATGGATTATATTAATTTATTGAATATTTTATTTTTTGTAAGCGGATGTTTTGTTTTATAAATAAAATGTTTCATACATCCATTATTTATTATGTAAGTAGATGTTTTGTTTTATAAACAAAATGTTTCATACATCCATTATTTTAGAGTGGAGCAAGAACTTGGAATATTTAAAATTTTAGAGTAGAGCAAGAACTTGGAATGTTTAAATGAAATTTAAATATGTAATATTGAATTATAATATGGATTACAATAGCAACTTTGAATAGAGCAAGAACTTTGAATGTTTAAATGAAATTTAAATATGTAATATTGAATTATAATATGGATTATAATAGGAACTTTGAATCCACGAATGAAATAGGGAATTTTGACTTTTTCACTTTGTGATATTAGAGTAATTTATTTAAGGACATTTTAAGGTAATTCATGCATATTCAAATAGTTAGTAATTCAATAAGAAAAATTGAAGCCTACTGGTTTGTTACACAATCATTCTAATGAAGTTAACAAAAGTAATTGCAATGACGTTATTAGAAACATGGCAATTGTAGGAAACAACCACAACCATTATGCTTTACACAAATGACATTATTTTAATGATCAATGTTTTGGTTGGGTTATCATGGAGATTTGAATAATGGAGCGATTGTAAATATAATATTTAGGTTGATCAATGGAGAGAAGATGAATCAAAATTTGATTCATAAATAAATGTTTATTAATTAATAGACCCATGGTCAACAATTGTTAACAGTCGTCAACCATGGTCAATAAAAAATCATTAATATTTTTTAATGGTGAATCATGGTCTATTATTTGATGTTCAATCATTGTTAGCCATGGTCCAGTGCCACAATTGTGACAAAGATTATGTCAATATGAAAATCAACCTTGGTTAGCCATGGTCCAACAATGCATTGTGACAAAGATTGTCTTAATATGAAAATAAACTATGTTCAATCATTTTCAACCATCATCAACCATGATCAATGCTAAACCATTGTCATATGTTGTCAACCATGGTCCAATGTCACATTGTGACAAAGATTGTCTCAATATGAAAATCAATCATGGTCCAACATTGCATTGTGACAATGCTTCTCTCGATATGAAAATCAACCATTGTCAACCATGTTTATTTTAGGGTTTATAATATTTATCTTTGGGTTTATATGCCTTGGTTTTATAATATTAATCCCTTGGGTTTAATATTATTCCCTTGGGGGTTTAGTATTAACACCTTGCATTTATGATATCAATCCATTTGATTTATTAATCTAGGTGTTCATATACCTGGTGTAAAATATTATTCATAGGGTTTATAATATTAATCCTTGGGTTTAATATAAATCTCTTGGGTTTATGATCATGGTCAACCATGGTAAACCATTGTCCAACATCACATTATGACAATGATTGTCTCAATATGAAAATCAACCATGGTCAACCATTGTCAATAATGGTCAGTCAACCATTATCAAACATCGTCAATCATCATCAACCATGGTCCAATGTCACATTGTGACAAATATTGTCTCAATATGAAAGTCAACCATGCACAACCTTGGTCAACCATGTTCCAATGTTGCATTGTCACAAGGGTTCATATTCCTCGGGTGTAATATTATTCATAGGGTTTATAATATTAATCCTTGGCTTAATATAAATTACTAAATTTTATAATCATGATCAACCATAGTCCAACATCACATTCTCAAACATTTTCTCAATATGAAAAACAACAATAGTGCAATGTCGCATTGCGACAAAGATTGTCTCCATATGAAAATGAATCATGGTCAACCATTGTACAACGTCGCAATGTGACAAAGATTGTCTCAATATGGAAATCGCCCTTGGTAAACCATGGTGAACCATGATTATTTTAGGCTTTATAATATTTATATTATGGTTTATATACCTTGGTTTATAATATTAATACGTTGGACTTAATAATAATATTAATACATTGGGTTTAATATTATTCCCTTGGGTTTATAATCCCTAGGGTTTTTAATATTAATCCATTGGGTTTATAATATTAATCTTTAGATTTAATATAAATCCCTAAGGTTTATAACCATGGTCAACCATGGTCCAACGTCACATTCTAACAAAGATGAAAATCAACCATGGTGCAACGTGGCATTGTGACAAAGATTGTCTCCATATGGAATTCAATCATGGTAAACCATGGTCCAACGTCGCATTGTGACACAGATTGCCTCAATATGAAAATCATCCTTGGTAAAGCATGGTGAACCATGAATACTTTAGGGTTTACAATATAGAGTTTATATACCTTGGATTTATAATATTAATCTTTTGGGTTTAATATTATTCCCTTAAGTTTATAGTCCCTAGGGTTTTTAGTAATAATCC